>PVJX010007691.1:0-69528 GCA_004027295.1 Dolichotis patagonum
TGCTGCTTTGTTATTTTTAAAAGTTTAATCCTTTCATGATCACTAATTATGATCCTGTCCTCAAGGTCCAAAATCCTATCCTCAGGGGCTGGGGATTTAGCTCAGTGGCATAAGCACCTGCTTGGCAAGCATGAGGTCATGAGTTCAATCCCCAGTTCCAATAAAAAAAATCCTATCCTCAGCTTCATTTAAATGGTTTTGCATGCTTTGAATAGAATTTTTTGTTTCTTGGATGTGTCTTTCAGTTTGCTTCATGAATTGTGCTTGTTTTCTATATTGTTCATTCAAGGTTTCAATCAGTTTCTCATGTTCCTGTACTTTTTTCTCTATTTCTTCTTTAGCTGCACTCAGGAACTTTTTTTATTAAGGTTGTTATTTCTATCTTTAAATGGCAGAGTACTTCTCATTTGATTTCCTCTATGGCCTCATGGTGTTGTTTTTTTATTCCATTCGCTATCTTTTCAGAGATTTCTTATTTGTTACTTTTGGAGTCCTCTATTTCAGTGTCTCATGTACTTGCTCCTAGTGGACTAGATGTTTGAGATTGTATTTTGCTTTTTTGTTTTGCCATTTTCCTCTTTAGAGTTAGTGTTTGGTCCTTCAGACCTACTAGTGTCAGCTGTTGGTAGTGTGTATCTTGGGGTCCTAATGTAAGGTTGATGTTTGTCCAATTTCTGGGTCCCACAATGAATAGGTGGGCCAGTCACCTGACTCTCTGATGCAGGGCCTGTTGTGTGAGTCCTATATTCTTGGGCTGACAAGCCTAGTAGTATTGATGTAAGTCAACTTTTAGTTCCTGCTAGCACTTTATCTTCAGGTTATTCCGAGTCATCAAATCTCCCTGTCTATAGTGTTTGTGTCAGCTGAGGCCCTATTGTGTCCCTATTGTGTGCCTGTGTGTCTCATAAGCCCTTTTGATTTTCTTCAAGTTGAGGGAGTCCTTCTCAGTACACTCCTCACTCTGCCTGATGTTTTCCTTGTGTAGGAAGGGGTCACCCTCACTCTTGTCAGACTCACCAAGGTCTTACAGTTAGTTGGAGGGAGCTTTACTGCTGGCTTTATTTAGCCACTGTACACCTGTATTTTAGGGGCATACTCACCACACTGACTAGAACCAACTGAGATCTTCTGTTTCTGTGACGCACTTAATCTCCCTTCAAGCTAGCACAGATAATCCTCTTTAGTCTAAGGTGCACCTGGAAGCAGAGTTCCAAGTTTACCCCCATGCACTGGGATTTTGCCAGGACATCCAAGGTCAGGGCCCGTGGTGGATTCTGGCCCTGCTCGCTGCTTACAGTTTGCTGGGTGTAGTCCAGTTAGGCCTGCCGGTCTCTCTCATTCATCTTGGGGTGGTTTCAGAGGCATGGTGTTGTGTTACTGCCTGGGAGCAGAGTTCCAAGTGCCCAATCCCATGCGCTGGGATTCTGCCAGGATGCACGTGGTCAGGGCGAAGGGTGGATTTCAGGCCCTGCTCACTGCTTGGTAGAATTACTTATTTTTGAAAAATTCCTGAATTTTGAATCCTCAACTTTACCTAATCTTCTACTCTTCTTAAAACAAAAAATTTCAGATTTAAATATAATCCATGAAATGAAATTCATCTAGTTTCAATAAATTTTCTTGGAATTACTATTGTCCAGAAATTATACTCCATGTAAAGTTACCTAGATATTACAAATTAAGGATTCTCAATATATTTGTCATGTTTGGCTATACTTCTCTGTTGTTTGATTAAAATTAAATTAAATGATGAAAAGCATCCAAAATTGTTATTTTTTTATCTTCTTGGTGAATTATTGTTAATAATATGGTTCAACATGTGAGCATATCTTTAAAAAATCAGTATTTAAATGTTTTCAGTGTTTTACTGTAACTAAATGCTGCCCACCTCAGATAGTATACTTCAGTTTCTTAGTTTCCTAGGAATTATTGTTCTTGTTTCAGTTCCAGTTGCTTCTGTCTCCTAGAAATAGTTGGTCACTGTGATGCATTGTAAGTCACTATGATGCATATTGTAAGACCAATCAAAGACAGCTAAGTACTCTGTCACTGTACCCTTTCCTTTGCAATCCCATGAAAACCTGCCTAGGGTCTTTGAGTCCTGCTAGATTGGAAATTTTTCTGATCAGTGCCCATGAATGTAAAATAAATCTGTCTCCAAATCCTGAGTTTTATTTCAGTGTTTCTGCTTGCCATTACATCTGGTGCATTGGCTGGGAATATGGAGTATGCTGTCCTCTTTGATCACTGGTCAAGAACAGGGACCTTTCCAGTTCCCAGTGACAAGGCTCACCTTTGAAATTTCTCAAATCCCCTTGGAAGTCTGGAGGAGGACTTATGTCTCCCTGCTTGAGCAACTTGCATCAGATCCCAAAGGGAGGAGGAAATAACCTCACTGGCTGTCTGCCTGCCTGACTGTGTCGGGTAACACTCTCAGATTCTACCCATTTAGTCAGTCAGTCCTACTCAATTCAAGAAGATGAAGAGCTTGATCAACTCTTGTTAGTTAAGGCTACCCTCAAGGAATAGGGAGTTGGAATATTTAGTGTTCAAATGTCTGCTGAATGAATGCGTGAGTGAGTGGAATAGACAGCATAAGCAACAGGCTGCTCCATCTGTGCACCAAGACTGGGAAGCACTGGTTGCTGTGACTGATTGGGCCCTCACTTGCAGTTCAATGTTTATCAACATATGGCATAAAGGAGGCCTTGCAAACCCCTTAGCTAAGTCACTTCTAAATTCCCATGAGGGATGTGGCCAGGAAAGCATCTGAATGGGCTCTCTCTGAGGTACACTGATCCTTTGTTGCACCACTGTTCAAGGGGTACACATGCACATAGGAAGTCAGGGATAGTAGACACCTACAGTCCCTAACTGCAGGAGGAAAAGCTTTCATGGAGATAGAGAATGATTTCTATCAAATTGGGCCCCTGGGATGCTATGGTCATTGCATAAGTTTGGGGCAAAACTATAACATTCCTGGAACCATCAGTGAGGCATCTAAGGCTCTTGCCTCTCACCCCTTCTGCCAGGTATGACCTTGCAGCCTGGAAGGACATCTCACCAAACATAAATTCCTGTCACCTAGCCAGTCAACCTCCCTCTTGTTTAACCCTACACTTTCCCTGAGAGAAAGATGATATCTACATCAACCTGAGTCAGATAACCACAATCCTTAAATTCTGAAAACTTTACTCCAAGGAGTATGAGCTAAAACTCACTTCTAGGCCTAACCATCATGCTCCAGCCACACCTCAGCTACCTAAAGCAGTTTGCAATCCTGGTCAACTATCAATCACCTTGGAACACTCTTCTCCTTACAGTAAGAATGCCAAATTGGTAGTACTAATCAGTGCAAGAGCTCCATGCTCTCCACACTGCAGCCACTATCTTGCACTCTGCAGTTCCCAACACATGTACCCTTTTTTCACTGTTACCACCAGATTCCACCTGGTTTGCATATCTAGATTTAAAGACGCCTTACTCTGATTGTAAATTGCTCCCATATGCCTCTTCAACTTTGAAACTCCTCAGACAAGACACAACTTAATTGCCAAAAGGGCTTAGAAACTCTCCCACTATTTTTATGGAGGCTCTAACAAGAGATTTGACTAAACCACCAGCGCCTTTTCTCTGGGACAGCCTGTTTCTCTGTCCCTCCTACTTGCTATCATGGTCCCCCAAGAAAAAAATAATAGACTGTCAAATTGCTAAAATACACCTCTCCTGACTGTAACACCAGTTCAAAATTTGCATGCTGGCAATGCCACCATGCTAGCCCTCCACATAAGTGTGTCAAGGAACCTTGCAAAAATTCACACTGCTTTCATTTTTCAGCTTTTGTTCTGTTTTTAATCATTTTATGTTTCACCTCTCTTAGGGTCTGAAGAAAAAACTTACACAAATCATTTTAAGTAATGGAGATTACTTGGGAGGACACATATGCAAACTGCACACAAAAATTCATCTCATTGGTCACATTGGCTCTATTCCACCATGGCTCTTTGGCAACTGCAGAAGTCACTCATTAGGTAAATCAACAACCTGAGCTCAAATGGCCTGTTTCTTCCACTTACTGCTAAAAAAATTTCCATAAATCTTTAGAACTATAAAGTGATTTTTAAAATGCTTACTGAAAGGTAGCCAAACTTTAATAATTATAATATACAAGGACTAGGAAGTAGAAAAACCCATATACTCTAGTAATTTATCTTATTCTTAGGGATAAGTTGTGTATTTCCCAGGAACCTATTTATGTCCTTCAGTATGATTATATTTATAATCATAAATCAATGTATGTTCTACCAAGTTTAGCATTTTAATGGAGTGAAATACTCATTAATCTCTCTATAACTGCTAATTTGACTAAACTGATGTGGTGATAATCAGGCATTTACCATTTAGTTTACTCAAATTATGTGATTGTACATCTCCAACATAAAAGCTTTCTAGAAAGTCTTACAGTGGATCTTTTGTATTGTCATTAAATATTCTATCCCAGGCTACTTACTGTCTCTATACCAAGGATTCACAAGTCAACAACTTGAATTTGGATGTCTCCCACAACACTTCATTCTAAAAAAGTTGCATGTAGGTGTTTTTCACCTTGAATTCCAATGTTTAAAAAAACTTCAGAATCCTTTGGGAGGAAGTCAGATAGATAGATAGATATAGATATAGATATAGATATAGATATAGATATAGATATAGATATAGATATTGCTGTACAAAATAAAGACATACAACATTCTTACTACACCAAAATATTTCTTTCTGCACTTTATAATTAATATCTTTTTCTACCCCTTATCCCTTGGCAGTAGTGAATTTGCTTATCATTGTTACAGTACTGTCCTATTTTTAGAATTTCAAAAGTAAGGAATCACATAGTATTCAGTCTTTTGTATGGATACTCAAACTTAACCTAATGCACTTGAGATTCATAACATTGCACCCATATGTAATGCATTCCTTCATATTGCAAAGCAGCATTTCATAGTTTAAATATAACATAATTATTTGTACATTCTGCAACAACCGGGTACTTATATTTTGCCAGATTCTGGTTATTATGAACACATTTACTAAAAACATTTACATAAAAGCATTGTTATTCATCTTGGGTGAATATCTATTCATTCATTATATAATAGAGTACATATAGAATAAATGTGATATTATATTTGTCAGCCTCATAAAAAATTGTTAATCCATTTTACAAAATGATTGTAGTATTGTCCATTCACAATAACAATATTTGAAAATTCTATCATTTCACATCTTTGTTAAAACTTGGTATGTTCAGATATTTTTATTTTAAATACTCTAAAACTTATGTTTTGGTATCACATTTTGAGTTTAATTTGCATTTCACTAGTAACAAGTGGGTATCCTTGTAAATAATATTCCTTATAGTAAAATGTATGTTTAAATATTTTGTCCAATTTTTTGACTGTGTCTTCTCATTATGGAGTTGTGACTATTTCTTATGCATGATAGATGTAGATTTTACAAATATTTTCATTCATCCTGTGATTTGACATTTTCTTTTCTTTTTATTCCCTTCTTTTCTTTCCTTTTTAAATTGTGAAAGTACATGACTACATTCATCCTGAGGAACTGCTACTGAACACAAGTATCTTATTATTTTTTCATCTTCTTCCCCTCCCTTCCCTCTCCTCTCCCTCCATCTCTTGGTCACTTTACCTGTTGTAAAAGATCTACTTCATTATTTTCTATTATGTGTCTTTTACTTTATCCTTTAATTTCTTTCCTTTATGGGGGTTTCTCATATAAATGAAAACATGTGATACTTAAACTTACATATCTAATTTATTTCATTTAGTATTATGACCTCAATGATTATTTTAAAAAATTTAAAACTTGACCTCCAAGTACAACCATTTTCCTACAAATGGCTCACTCTTATCCTTTATGGCAGAGAAATACTCCACTGTATATAAATTCCATATTATCTTTACTCTATTGAAGACATATGCATTTTCAAGATTTAGTTGTTTTGATCTGTGCTGTTGTAAGCATGGATGTGAATGTATCAGTGCAATATGATACCTTCAATTTTGTGGAAAAGCTCTATAGAAGAAATGGTTGGATAAAATGAGATTTCTGTTTTAGTTTTTTGAGGAATCTCAATACTGTTTTTCATAGTAGTTGTACTAGTTTATAGTTCCACCAACAATGTAGAAGTGTTACTTTTCCCCTGCAGTCTTACTGGCATTTGTTATTATTTAATTTCTTGATAATAGCCATTCTTTTTATCTGCCTTTTCTTCTCCTCTGTCACCCCTCCTTTCATATATAGATTGCCTTTCCATTGGCAAAATGTTTCTTCTTGCTAAACTCTTACTAGCTCTAAGAGCTTTTTCGTAGATTTCTTATGATTCTGTATAAATGCAATCAAGACATCCATGAATAAAGTTATGTTCTATTTATCCTAACATGATCCTAATCTGTATCTAATCCTAACCTGGATGCATTTTTTGGGTTTTTCTCAATTTAGTGCATGTAGAAAATCCAGCACTATATTTAATAGAAGTGATATCAGTTATAGTTTTTTCATAGATGTCATATATCAGGTTGAGGCATTCCACTATCTTCCTAGGAATATAAATGTTTACTGAGAGATTTTACCAGAAGTTTAAATTAAATCTTTATCAATATACTTTTTACAGTTAAGTAATCATATATTAGTTGATAGATGATTTTTCTTCAAAGCACATGTATAACAAAATACAAAGTGCATACATTCCAGCTGTTTAAACCCATATACTTTTGAGTCCTGCTGAGTTCCAATGATTGCCCTGCCTATTTCTGTATATCAATAGTTCTCTCAGACATTTTTTTCTTTGAAGATGTCCTCTTCAGTACACTGTCCCAAAAATTCTAGTTAATTTTGGCCTTTCACCTCCCAATTGTTTACTTCTTAACTATACAGAATCAACAGGATGGAAATTCTACAGATTGTAAGTTTAGAGACAATAAACTCATTTCCCACCATTTTTTAGTAGTTGCTTCCTGTACTTTCTGTTATCAAATGTTAAAAACCATGGTTTCATAATTCTTGTAGCAAATGCAGTCCCTGTGATGACAGCATAACTGGCTTTTGAGTTCATATAATTATTCCTGAAACTTTTTATCTTCTTGATTTTTCTGACCTAACAAATATTCAACCTCTACGCAATTGTACAAACCAGAAATATCCTATTTTATTTACCCTATTCCATTCCACGTTTCTACAGTCCTTTTTCTTCTTAAGAGTTTTTCATTCTGTAGAAGTCATTTATTTCATTCAGTTTCATAGGTACAACTGTCTCCTATGGGATCTCTTTTCTTCCAGATTTGTCCATCAATCACGCCCCCTCACCTCAGGCACACACACTCTGGCAAACATGACCATCAAATTATTCTCAGTGATGTGGAAATATGACCATGAAGTCTACCTAACTGTACATCTGACATTGGTCTTCACCAATGTATATCTGACAATGGTCTTCAGCAATCTGTAGCTTCACCTATAGCATACACTTTACCTAAGCACACAGTTCAAATTGTTCAGTAAAATGTATAACGTGTAACCATCCAACTTGCTGCGTCAAGTTGACTGGATTATGAAAATCCTAGCAGATCAGTAAAGCACACTTCTTCGTGTTTCTGTAGATGATTCACACGTAGGACAGCAAATTAAGGGGAGAAGACCCACAACAGTTGTGTGTGACACCATCCAAAGGCTTGTATTCATCCAAAGGCTTTTATTCCAGAAGGAATAAAAGGATGGGAGGAAGAAGTTGCTGCATGTTTTAAAAAGCTCCAGTGTGTTTGAGCAAGTTAGCGTTTCCTTGCAGTCTTTAACACCTCACCCCCTACAAACACACAGACTCGTACTAGCAACTCTTCAGGGAGCTTCCAGGCATTAAGTCTCAGTGTGGTGCTGTATCTTCCTGATCCCTGGTTACCAGCTTCTTCAGCTGAGCTCTTATTGTTTCACTGGATCCTTCAGCTTGAATAGTGGACAGCCATTGTGGATTCTCCTGAGTCTGATCCTGGAAGCTTACCAAGTAAGTAAATACATATATACATATTCTAATAATTCTGTTCCTCTAGAGAATCATAATCAATTGCATAAGGCTCTCGTTGTCTTGTCACAACATGCCCCTACAGATATACCTCCTACTCCTCCCTCGACTGCCAGTCAGCTTCAAAGCTTTAACTATATTTAGTATTAATACTTATTTTCATAACTTTAAGCCTTTAAACAAGTCTTGTGTAAATATTCTTTCTAGTTCCAGGCTTCAATATATTAACATTATAGTCAATATGTTATTTCCATCGCATCACCTAGAAACTAGTATTAAAATGTTGGTTTTTATTTGCTATCTTCCCCTCAGATTGAAGTTTTTTTAATGCCAAGGGCTACATCTACAGAATCCACCCAAAAAATGTATACTCCTTTCAGGAAAAGAAAAATAGTATGAAGTTTCTTCACCAGATGGTGTTATCCTCACATGGGGAACCCTAAAGGGTGTTGTATATTATACAAAATTTACTACACTGCTGGACCTACAGAAGAAATTGAAAATGCATGTAGAGCAACCTCAATACATATGGTTACCACTGTACTAATAAAAGTCTAGAAGTTAATAACCAGCACTTTGAATATTTCTTGTAATTGTAGAGACAAAAGTAACTCATATTAATCTCATGATGTCTCAATAAATTTAGTAAGTATTACAATATTAATACAAGTTTTCCTTTTCCTGAATTGTGCATACATTTTTGGCACACTCTGTAATTTGGTATTGGATGACATGTTAGGAAGTTAATATTTTTCAAATAAATTAAGTTGTGCTACAACAGGGAAAGATAGCAAAATTACAAGAACAGTTATTGATAACAACCAAGTGATGTGAATTTCAATCCATGAATGTTCACAGTTCATTTCTTATAATATAGGTATTCCAGCTTTTTTTTCTGCTAGACTGTAAATTCATAGATTAAATGTAATGTGCTGATCTGTATTACATGCATTTCCTATACCCAGCACAATTCTGGGGATATAGTAGAAAAATGTTTGTTGAATTAATAAATTTTTCAATTTGCTTATGAAAAGCTGAGGAACTTTAAGGAGACATTTTAGCTTAAATCTCACCAACTAGTGATTTATCACGTGGAATCAGGAGTGCAGATAACAGCACATACTCACAGCTCTGTTGTTTCTGTTTGCTGGTGGTGACTGCAATACCCAGAGTCATTTATTGTTTTACCTGGGTTAACAATCTTTTGGGTTTAATATATCTAAGTGCAAATACACTATCAAATAAATCTAGAGAATCCTATCGTGTGTTATTCCCATTCATGAATGGAAAAGCAGACTCAGAGAGACACTCAGCCTCCGATTTAGTAATCCCAGTGAATGGCATTTAGTCAAGATAGCTGGAGTCATGCTTCCAGTCACTCACTATCCCATCACTAAACATTATGAAAACAGAAATAGAAAATATCCTTGCAGAAAACCAGAGCATCAAATACAGGTGTTGGCACCCCAGAGTAATGAGTACTTTTTAAAATGTGAGGTTACTCAGATTGCCTGTTCCTCACAAATGTTAAAGGGGAGCCAACCATTCATTAATACATTACCATCTACCTCAGTTTCCAAGTAATTCATCTCATTTAGGGTATAACTTTTGGATGAAATAGACCTACATCATTGTATATAAAATTACTCTCTTAACACTGTCACCTTAATAGCTCTGTAACACTAAAAATTTAAATGAAAGGAAAACTAAATCTCAGAAGATAAAGGGTAAGTAAATCATCTAAACTAAAACCAACATAAAGTTCAGAAATTAAAAGAATTTAAAACTTCTATTGTCTTTCACACTTGATTCAAAGGATAAGTTCTACTATGTATTTATCATAGCCTATAATCACATGTATCAGTCATTTCTCACTAAACAAATCAAAGAGAAAGATTTGAATAATTAGAAAGACTCAAAAATTTTGAATAATTAATGAAATAAATGATTAAGTGGAAAAACTAGAAAAGATTTCAGTTAATCTCAAGGGTTTTAAAGCCAATTTGATGATGCATAAAAAGAAAATGTAGGCAATGTTGAGATCTAATTCTTATTATCTCTTGTCTATCAACTGTCTCAAAAAAGTGGAAAAAATATAGTACAGGAGTTATTGTCAGAAGTATATATCTATCCTGAAAGACATAATAAATGGATATTTTCTACAGATATAGAAAAATAAAAATTTTCATGAAAAATTCTTCATGAATATCTAACAGAAGAAATGATACATCTGGACATAGACTTGAATATTAATAACTAAAATTAAAGAAGCTTTACAAAAATTTCCTGGGCTATAGAAATAAGTGATAGAAAAGAGAGCAAGACTCAAGATGACATAAGAATCCTCATCAGTTCCACTGGTGTGGACTGAACTGGAGAATCTCCAAGGTTGCAAGTAAAATGATTTTGGAAAAACACTTTCGACAGTAAACTATGAATGTGTAGACATGAATTTAATTTTAGTAACTGTGAAACTCAATGAAGTTTTTTTTGTACTTGTTTTTGAAAAAATAAAAAATAAATAGTTGAAGTTCTATCCTTGCAAAAGCAAAAAAGAAAGAAAGAAAGAAAGAAAGAGAGAGAGAGAGAGAGAGAGAGAGAAAGAAAGAAAGAAAGAAAGAAAGAAAGAAAGAAAGAAAGAAAGAAAGAAAAGAAAGAAAGAAGGAAAGAAGGAAAGAAAGACACATTTGCAGGAAAGTCAGTGATGCTGAACCAGGAGATTAATAAAAAATTCATTCCAAAAGGGCAATTGAACAAAAGTCTTCAACATAATTGATATAAATGGTAGTAGAAAGTTTTAAAGAATAAAATGGGTTTCATTCATTAATTAGCAATGATGGTGAAATGAAGGTGGTTCTCTCATGTACTTTTTTTCAAACTACAGTTTGAAACTCTAAGTAGAGCAAAATTCTTAGAAGCAAGATATGTCCCCAGATGCAGCCTCATAAAACACCTTAATTTTGAGCCACTGACAGGAGTTAAGAAATGTGACAGAGGTTTCCTGACAGAAAATTGTTTGCATTTCCTTCTCTAAATGTTCAGTTACAGTAATTGGCTTTTCTATGAATAATGTTTGTATATACCAGCCAGGCATGGTGGCACATGCTCCAATCCCAGGATTCTGGAGACTGAGTCAGGAGACCTGTACTAGTTTGAGGCCAGCCTAGAGCTACACAGTGAGTTCAAGGCCAGCCTAAACTACATAGTAAGACCCTGACTCAAAAAAACAAAACAAAAACACTATTGGTAATTTTTAAATCATCATGATATAGGAGAATGAAACTTCCAATCTACTATTTGTGTTCTTTAAAATCGAGGAATGAATTTTAGGAACAACAAAGGTTAAGAACAAAACATATTTATTGAGAGAAAGAACGCTTCTGTCTGAGGGACAGAAAGGGTTCCAAGCCAGATGCCAGGGACTCTGTCTTTTCTAGGAATTTTATAAAGCAAAATTACGGGGTGAGATGGGTTCAAGGTGGGGAAAAGAGAACTCACAAGGTGGGCATAAGATGGGACAGAGCTATGGTTAACCAATAAGATTAACTGCTCAGGTAAAATTGATTAAATCAGGAAAATATGGGGAAGCAAGTCACATAGAAAGTGGGCATTCTTATGGAGCAGTGACTCTTTCCATAGTGGGTTGAGATGGTGACTCCTGACTTCCTCAGGGTGACAGAGAACCATTTAGAATATCAGTCCTTAGACTGTGGGTGCATTTGTTTGACCTTTTGTCCTAAGACCTTACCCACAGCAGGAGGTGTCTGTCTCCCCCACAGTTACAAGGCATTGGGGCTTCTGCACTGGTTCTTTTGAGGACCTAGCCCTGTCTCATTGCTTATAATATTTCTAACTAACTCAGCTCTCTGTAACAATCAGAATGACCCATAAATAATATGTAAAAGAACTTTTAATACCCAAAATCCTACAGTTATCATTAATTTCTGATTCTGTAAAAGTACTAATACAGCTGGCAGCAATAGGAGTTTGGGGATTAAAAAGGGAGGACATATTTTGGATCAGTTTAAGAGATTATTATGGGAAGATACTTGAAGTTTGGAAATTAGTTTTGATAAATGATTTAAAGATATTAACACAGTAAAAGAATTAAAACAAATGCACATTACAATTTTTTTCCTCAACAGTAGACAGTGAAGAACAAATGGCCTAAGTAAACTAAATTCTTCTTCATCATCTGGAGTCAATATTATATACATTTGATAAATTAAAATGACCAATAGGCATACTAATTACAAATGACAGCAGGCCTGAATGGCCTAAACCATGAGGTTGTTAGCTGTTCCAGTGCCTTCTGAGGCTGTAAACTTGAATACCCAGAGGGGACCCACAGGTACTGCAGGTGGAGGAAGCCACAAGTGGAAATCACAGTGGCAGCAAAGGGACTGAAGGGACCAAGGCTGCGATCCTAACTCCGAGTGCTCCTTGTTAACCAAGAAGCAGGACATGTTGTCAAGAAGTTCTGCATGTTCATGCAAAGCCCTGTAAAAAGGTTGCTGTGTGATTTACAAATTTTGTGGAACAGGGACTTATTTTAACAAATGCTTTAAGAGCCACAATATATGGGCCAAACAAAACGTGTCTCCAGACCACAGTTTGTTTATAAACCATCAGTTTTCTACCCCAGTGGCATCAGAAGTCCTGTGCCACAGCCAAAGCAAGACAGTTTGAAAGTGTACTGTGGTTCTCCATTTACTCAAACTTGAAGCATATTTACATTTGTCAATGCAGTAGATTAAAGTAACTAAAGCAGAAAGAATTTACTCGTCTTTAGCTGTAATGAACAAATAATTACAGTAGCTACCTTTTCACATGTCTGCCTGTCTCACAATTTTCTGATTTTAAAATGGACAATAGCTGATTTGTTTACCTTGTGGAGTTTTTTTAAAGACTCAAGCAAGACAATACATAAATACAAACATATTTTCAATTATCAAGAGCTATAGAAATGTAAGATTGTGTCTTTGGTGTAATTCACACTCTATCACCCAAAATTAATATAAATGACTAAATCGTAGATGCTTTTACACCAAAAATTAAACACTTGAAAATAACAAGAACATGGTTATTTGTTGCTTTGACTCAATAAAAGGTGTTATTTTGTTCCATACATTTAAGCAATTGCACTGCTTACTTGCTTTCCATCTATGATCATAGCCTCTTCACACTAAAGCAAAACTATTGCACCAATTATCATTTCAGGGAAAAAGCAATGACTCTTTCAGATTCAAAGAGAGTATAAATGTTCAAATAGACATATATATGAAAAAATAGTTTATTATTCAACTCTTTTTACACTGGGAAAAGGCATTTTTCCTCCAGAAAAATGAACATCAAATATTACATGGAGCTTAACTCACAACTGTAAGTCAAGAAAGGTAAAGCTGCAAGAAAGACAGAGAAGAATGGGCTGCCACTGAGGAGGGGCAACTGAAGCCATCTACCCTCCGCAGGGAATCAGTCATCTCTGTGTAACTCCTCAGCTAGCGTTCCCCCAGGTGCCTGCTGCAAGAAAGCAGTCCAAGTACTAAAGAAAGGCAAGAGTTTAGGAAGTTCCACAATCCTTACCATTACTGTCGAAACCATCTGTCTTCAAAATACTCTTTTTATCTTCACTCATTACATCACTGTGATCCCTAACCAAGCACATAGAGCTGTTTAAATTCTTAGACTCAATCTTGATTTCAAGAAGGTGAAAAGTAATGAATCTAAAGTAGGGTTTCTACAAAGAGAATGTGCAGAACATGACCCTATCCCCATCTCTCTCAAAATTACATGTGAAGTTGGGCAAAGTGACTTTTTTTCCTACAGCAGAGTTGAATTCCACAGGGAAAGCCATAGGCTAGGATAATGTACGGACAGTATGCCGGCTCAAAATCTCTCTTCTCTTCGATGAAAGAATTAAAGGAAATAAACTTAGGCAATGGGGAGTAGAGTGTGATTATAAAAACAATGGGTATCGAGAGAACAAGCAGGAGAGGAAAGCACAGGAAAAAGATGGAGTGGAATTCATTGGTCACCATCCTCAAAAAGAACTACAATTTCTAATCTGTTGTTACTCGGTGGAAATTCATTCACCTTTCAGTCTACACAGGAATTGATCCCTTGCTCAGCAATATGTGGAGAAAGGCTATCTTGGTCTTGAACAGACATAACTGTCTATAAGAGGAAAAAAATATTAGCTATGACTTCCTTGTTAAGCTGCCAAGAGCACACTGGGGCTTTTAAAAATGTCATTGCCTGGCTTTCTACTTACCCCGCGAGACTCCTTAGTGCAGTAAGGAAAGGATACGCTACGCCACATTCATCATATCCGACTCTATGCAACCACGGTAAGGTCTAAACACCTGAAAAGAAATGTTGGGTCCCCGCTGAACACTGCAGCAGCTTAAGCAGCACAGAGAAAGCAAAAGAAACACAGAGAGGTGAGAGGCGAATACTCCTCTGGCTCCCAGAGGGTCCAATGAACTTAAACGGCTCCCATAAATAGCATATTCATCTTTTTAAAAATCTGGATAACATTCATGCTGGCTTGGAATCATTAAAATAAAATTTAACTAAAATATGTTCAGTAAGAATAACACAGTATACACGTTTTAAATCAAGCAAAATTCAAATCATCTTTGTTACCCACCTGTATTTCTGAGTACATGTGATAGCAAAGAGGTGGGGTAGTAAAATGCATCCGTTTCAGGAATGTTAAGATGACAAATTTATTAACCAAAAGAAAAAAGACATATGAATGTGTCATATTGCAAATAGAAAGAGTAAATAAATATTTTACTATACAAGGAGCACAGCAGACCACATTATTAAGCTGTATTTAACCACATCTTCTTCTGTTGTTATTTTCAGGCACAGTGAATCTTTGGAATCCTATTTGATGTGCTGGCCTATAACATTTGACCACACTTACAGCACAAGTGTAAAATCAATTTTCTGTTCTCCCATTTATCTCTGTACTGATGTTAGTTGGCTCTCTAATGGAATGACTCTTCTAGAGAGGTAGTTATTTTACTTCGGAGTGGCATTTCAGAAGCCTTAAATGGGCTGAAGAGATGGCATGTGACCTTTAGGAATATTTTAGTTCTACATTTCTTTGAAAAAGAACTGTTTAACCCTCTGTATGTTACTGCATCTTCCTCTCTTCCTCCTCATATTCACTGTGGTGGAAGAAACTTAAGTTTTCATTATATAGAACAATTTGAAGAATTTCTGAGTCTGTAACTTTTAACACTTGTGTTTATTGAAGGATACAATCACATACTTAAATAACTCTCTGTTACCCAGTTTCTTGGTAATAGTTTCTGCAAGCACAGTATCACATTATTGCCTTACTTTTGATAATCTTTTAAACTGGCATATATAAATACCAAATAATCCATATTGAAAGAAAACAATTTGAGGGCTGGAGATTCAGCTAGTGGCACAGCACCTGCTTGGCAAGAGCAAGATTCTCAGTTCAAATCCCAGTACCAAAAAAGAAAAAAAAGAAAGAAAAAAAAAGAAAAGGAAAGAAAATAATTGCCTCTAATCTACTTCTTATGAGGACAATTATGTTAGTCTAACAAACATGATTTTATATATTTTCTAGACTTCAAATTTCTCACGTATTTATACTCATATAGCATTTATATTTTAATTCACACATAAATGTTGGCCATATTTCATCTCAATTATGTATAATTTAATAAATATGGATGCATAGCTTCTTACTGTAACTATTTGAGTTTTAGAAGTACCGAGATATTAATGCTAATAATTTTTTCAGTTGCTTGATTTCCATAATCATATTTCATCGCTATACCCTTTTAAAAAATTCTCATACAACGCCACCAGATATAATCTCTGAAAATATTTATCTTCAGTATAGGCAATTACACTTCCTGCAGCTCACTCCAATGGTTCAAAAGGCAACACTGAAAAAAAAATCCACTGGGCATGAGGGTGCACGCCTGTAATCCCAGCACTTGGAAGGCTGAGAAAAGAGGATCACTGTGAGTTCGAGGCCAGCCTGGACTCTAGTGTCTCAAGGCCAATCTGAACTGCATAGCAAGACTCTGTCTCAAAAAAAAAAAAATATGTAGAAAGCTGGTATCTTACTAACAAACTTTACAATGAGATATCATATACTTTCATTATGAATAACAGTAACTTCTTACCTCCTTCAAATGCAATTAATTCACACTGAAAGAAGGCATGAGAGAAGGTTTTTTGAAAAGAGAAGAACAAATATAGTCTTTCTTTCCCATGCTTTTCTAGGAAGGATGGGACATACTTTTGTTATAAGGTCATGCAAAATGATCACATTAGCATTTACCAAGTAAACATCTGTATATAAAACATTCCTTTTTATATTTTTTAAATACTTGTTAACTACAGACATACTTTGCTAAGCAACCAGCAGAGGTAAATTTCATCTGTAAAAACCTACGGGAACTCAGTACAGTGCTATATGGATATGCTGCCCACAACCCTGCCTCATCCCCCAGTCAGGACAGTTCATGTAGGTCAGTTTGCCAGCAATTCAAGAGTACTCTGGAAAAGAATATAATTACCCCATGGGGAAACCCACATCACACAATGAAATAGAAGAACTTTTTACATTGGATCAAGGCTAATGGATTTTTAGTGTATTATCTTGAATAGCTGTTCTGCTCTTGACAAATTCTAACAAAACTGAACCCTCCAGTTTACAACTTGGAGAATTTTGCTTTGCTTTTATTTATTTATTTAGCATTTTTATGTATTTTTTTTAATCAGTACTGCGGATCAAACTCACAACCACGCGCTTGCAAGGCAGGTGTTTATGCCGCTGAGCTAAATCCCCAGCCTGCTTAGTTTTTAATAAGGCAGCACCCCAGTGTTTACTAGGATCAGTCTGTTCAGCCTATACACTCGTGCAAAATCTTTCTGATACATAGTAGGTCCTAAAGGCTGGAAACCACATGAAAGTAGATTTGGGACTTCAGGTTTAATCGTAACAAATGCAGCAGCAGCAGCAGCAGTAGTAGTAGTAGTAGTAGTAGTAGTGTGTGTGTGTGTGAACATTCAGTGTCAAAGACACATATGAGGAAAGGAAGAACTATGCTGAGATATTCCACCCAGGTTTTTGCTTATTTTTTGCATACACTGTTACAGACAAATCTTAGCTTTTCCAGCAGAAAGCAGTTACCCTTAATTCTTCCTTGCAGTTTTTGTACTGATTTCTAAGGTCAATCAAGATTTCGGGTTTTTTTTCAATCTTTCTTTTTTAAATTTTTATTTTATAAAAAAGCAAAACATGAAAAAGGATAGAAATGATACAGAGTATCAAAGAAGAAAAAAGTAGGGAACTAACACTAGTTAATATACTGCACATTGTTATCTCAGAACTAGGTGTTCAGATTACAAAATCTAGATGGAAAAGTGATCCGTCATGTATCACCAGGCACTAAACTAAAATTGCGATTTCTCATACCTACCCCCAAATGGGTGACCTAGGGTAATTTTGCAGATTGTGCTTGAACAAGAGATTTCTCTTTATGCTGCAGTTTTAATCTTAATAATCATTTGAAAAGAACCATTTATATCTTGCTTTCTCCCTTTCCCTTGAATGTAAGTTATATTCAACTTATTGGAGTACCGAAGTGCTTAACTCTTTTTTTAGAGTTATTTGCAAATGCTACACAAAGTGAATTAGAAGGCTTTTCAGAAATCTCATTTATTATTACTTTAGAATCATCTAGGCTTTTCTTTGTTCTTCAGAATTCCAGATTTCATAATTCTACAAAAGGATTTCTAAATCTTTGTGCCCAATTACCAAGAAGAATAGTATAAATAATTATGTTTGCAAATATAAAGATAGAGACTCATAATATTAACGTCATTTTACAAAAAATTATCAGCATATTCATGCATGTTAAATGTGACATTAAATATTAAAGATTTTAAAACATTTGATGGTCAGAATATAAATATTTGTAAAATGCTGCTGCTGTTGGTATCAGATTTGAGTGATTTAGATTCTTTTGTTGAGCATGTTTTCAATACATAATAGATACTTTGTCATGGAAACTGGTACATCAGCGTATCACATCTCAGTTCTTAGGGCTTCACCTCCTTCTCCCTTCCTGCCCTTCTCCCGCCATCCCTAAACCCCCATGTCATCTCCATTAACCTCTCTTCCTGTTTCCTATCATCTGTCTTTTATTTCGCTCTTTAAATCCCTTATACTTTGGATTTCTCATATAAAAGAAACAATGCTAAAGTAGATTCTTTTTTTTTTTTTTTTTGGTACCGGGGATCGAACTAACGACCTTGCGCTTGCCAGGCAGGCGCTTAAGCCACTGAGCTAAATCCCCAGCATAAAGTAGATTCTTAACATAACAATTTTATTTTAATATTTATAATTAGTACAAGTTAATTCACACTTTCATTCATTGTAACTAGGCTCCTTAGAACTGCAAAGGGAAGGACACATGAGTTCTGCCATCTTGATGTTGTTATTACAAATAAGGACATCACTAAATTCTCAGTGAACAGCCATTAGATAAGTGAACACAAACTCCAGTATGATCAATTTAGCTATGTCACTTCTTTAGTAATAATGGCAAAATAAATGAACAAATTAAGTTGTCGCTGGCTCAATCTGACAGGATAATCATGGTCTCCCAATAAATACTGACTGTATCTCCTTAATGTGAATTTCATTATATATAGAGCTTGGATGTGGAAAAAAATAAACTCAATGAGAACCAATACCTTCTTTGAATTATTCAATATACTGACAACATATTCCTTAAAGTTTTCTATGTGGTTACCATTAACAATGTATGTCACATACTTTCATTCAGGTACAATGATTTTAAAAATAAAAGTATCATAAGAATGGTCTGACTTATCTTTCTTCCTTTTTATAGTATCCTAAAATATGGGAAAATGTCATTTGGCCATATCTGTATTTCCACTTTCATTTTTATTCTTTATATAACACATCTCTTATGAAGAAAATAAGCCTTGCACTGAAAATTGAAAAATGCTTATCAGTTTCACCGAAGCACAAACTTTGATCTATGAAGTCAGAAACACATTTCTTTTCATTATAAAACATAGGACATCAAGCCTTTATATCATGGAGAAGTTGAGTTTCTGTTCATGTAGTTGCTGGAAATCGAAGGAACTGGATGCTAGTGCAATTCTTCTAGGCGTACTGAGCTTTGGATCATTGCATTAACTTCATGTTACTGGTGTAACCTGCACACATCTAGTTTTGCTGGGGCTTTTCTTCTTACAAGCAATTTAATTGATTCAGAAAAGCCCTCATAGAGAAGCCACACTTAAACTTCTTAGGAATCAAACAAATAATATGAATCCAAATACTTATATTCTGGTATCATAATATAAAAATTTAAACTAACTCACATCATTAAGGCCTGTGTACAGTATATTTTTTAAAGATTATTTAGGTAACATCAGTAATGCTTAAAATGCTGTATATTCTGTGATATTTTATGTCTTGAGTCACAATAACATCCTGTGTAGACATCGTATTTGAAATATTTCCTAAGTATCTAAATAGTTATAAACTTCACAAAATATTTTCTTCTAGATCTTTATAGAACACAGAAAAATTTCAACATTTAGCTGTCATCATTTGTAACACACATGCACACACTCACACATGTACAAGCACATATACATTGCTTAAAGGCAAATTAGACTCAAAGAGTAAAAATAATCATAAAAGTCTCTATATTCCTTTAATTTACAAATTGAAAATTCAGTGTTTGTTAAGTATTGGATCAAGGGAAAGAATGATAGCTCCACATATTGTCCTTAGGTTTTATACAAAAAACACAAAGATACCTATATATCCGGTAACACTTCAGTGGTTATATTCAGCACAAAAGTCATTTATCAAACATAGTATTGATATGCTGAGCTTTTAATTTAGTTGGGCAATCGATAAGGCCCTCTGAATGAATTTCTTGTAGAATCTTAAAAACATAAACCTTGAGACTTCTGAACTAACATCACTTCACATTCGGCTTTCAAGAATAAAGTCAGTTTACACCATGAGTCACTTGATGCATCAAAGAATGGATGGGTCTTTTCCTTAAAAAGCCTGATACAACTGCAATTTTCCCTTTGAGCTTATGCAGCTGATTTTAGATTTGTTGATCTTTCTATGCATGTATTCCAAAGATAAAGATATAACTGATTTTCTTAGTTGTCTAGTGGAAGCTGGGGTTATTCAGTCTTGTAATATTGATTTTGAGTCAGACAAGTCTTTGCATGGGGGTTTTCCTGTGTGAAAAATGTTAAACTATATATATACCTCTACCTACTCAGTGCCAGTAAAAACCCTCTCATCAATAGTGACAATCAAAAATGTTGCTGGATACCGGCCTAGCTGTCTACTGAATAGTAGTAGATTGAATCAGATATCAGAGAACAAATTTTTAAATTCAAATTATTTTAACTGACACATAAAGTATAAAATTGGGAAATATTTATTGGGTACCATATACTAGAATCATATGCATTGCATAATATTTAAATCCATGTAAACCTATCTATCTCCTCAAATACTAAACATTTTTTTATGGTTAAAGCTGTCAAGCTTCTTTCTTTAACCTTTTGAAAATCACAGTGCTTTATCATTACCGACAGTCACCTTACTGTGCACTCACACACCATAACTTCGTCCTGCTAATTGTAACTTAGTACTCATTGATCAACTTCCCCTCAGTTCTCTCTATTATGCTATTCCCAGTTCCTAGTTACCAGCACCCTGCTCTCCAATTCTATGAGACAAATGCTTTAAAATTCCACGTATGAGTGAGATCATATAATACCTGTCTTTTTTGTCCGGCTCATTTCATTTAACATAATGATGTCAAGTTCTATCCATGTTGTCACAAATTGACAAGCATTGTCATTTTTGTGCCTGGATAACATTGCTTTGTGTCTATGTACATTATATTTTGCATTCATCAGCTGATGGGCACCTAGGTTGTTTTCATTTCTTGGTTGTTGTTAATAGTGCTATAATAATGCGAGTGCAGATAATTCAACACACTGGTTTCATTTCCTTGGCCTACATACCCAGTAGTGGGATTGCAGAATCACATGGTAGTTCTATTTATAATCTTTTTAAAAGAAATGCCAGACCATTTCCATAACATTGATGCTAATTTATTTTTCCACTCAGTGTAACAAGAATTCTTTCTTCTCCACATCTTTGTCAATTCTCAAACAGAATGGAGGGACAGAGGAACATTCTCAACACTGATTGGCTGGATAATGTTGGGTGGAATTTGGAGGTGCAATGCTGTTAGATGATTAATTTGGTAAAGAACATCTCCAAATGCCCTTCACTTGCTCAAAATATGTTTATTTGTGTTAATTGTATTAATGTGTTCATTGATGAAAGAACAAAATCAATGAGTACACTGTCATACTCTTGCAAGAGCACAACACGGTTCACAATAACAAAACATCCTTTTTGATAATAGCACATTATAGGACTATCAAATATATTGTCAATGCATGTTTTTTTGAATTTTACAAATTGCTATACTTGCTGTGTGTCCTATTTCTAACAGCAAAAATCCAGCCAGTACTATGTTGTGACCAAATGGAAATTTGTCAGAAATAATTACAATCTTCTTTTTCAAACATCTGTGAGGATAAAGAGTTAAAATACACTCCATAGTCATTACTTTCCAACCTCTTGAAATAAAAAGGAAATCAGGTTTTGGTGTACTGTATACACTTCAGCATAGAATAATAAATGTGCTTATATATATAAATTCTGCACACAATTGCATAAAGTAATCTTGTTTCTAAAGCATCATTCAGGGATGTTCTTAATCAGCTTAAATATTCTGTGCTTTTCACAAGCTTCCTAAAGTATAAAGCAAGAGTTATGCCCATTGTGATTTTACACTCTCCAATGAGAACTCTCTGGGAACTGCTGCCACCTGTTGGTCATATACTATAATACATCTGATTTGGTTCCAGTTGCTAAAAATACTTATTCACAATAAGACTATCACTATGGATATTTACATTTATCATAATTATGAGTGTTTTTATCATTTGGAGTTAACCATAATTTCTTAAAATACTTGGGATTTTTTATTTTTAAGAACATCAGGTTTATTGAAGGAAATCTGATTGTTTCTTCTTTTTTATTTTTATTTATTATTATTAATTTTTTTTGTACTGGGGATCAAACTCAAGATCTTGCATTTGTCAAGCAGGCACTTATGCTGCAGAGCTATATCCCCAGCCTAATTCAGATGTTTTAATGAGCATTTTTCATAAGATTTGATTTGTAAAAAATTACTCCAAATCTATTAAGTTTTTAAAATTAGGTTAAACCTTGCTTGCAATCAACTAGTTTCAAAGGGCAGCTAGATAAGAGGATAGGGAAATCATAAAATGTTTCTACAATAGGGCCTTGATATTTCTGACCATTTTCTAAGGAATTTATGTTACGAATACAATGACAACACTGTTTTACTGAAAGAAATTGTTTTCAGACTAACAACCTAGCTGTGAAGAGATGTGAATATAAACAAATTAGAAAAACCAGAGCCAACTTCATTTCTAAACAAGAGTGAGAATCTCTACACTACTAGAAAAGATCTTTCATATGCAAATCCTCAAAAAAATGTCTTAAGTGTGTTACTTACAAAACAGACAAGATGCCAAAATAAGAGCATTTTTAAAGAAAGCACAAAAAGAAAGGCATTGAATGTTGAACATCCCTTTAAATTTGTTTCCAGCTACAACAAATCTTTTGAAGTTTAAGAAAGGTCAACTGTGACGTTACATTAACCATTATAGCAATGCTGCTGTTTAAAAGTTATGCAATTATTTATCTAGCATGTATTTTTAAAAATCTTAATTGAAAATAATTGCATATAGACATGTGATATAAAGGATAACATTTTATATGTGTAAATGCATTGGGAAAATATTAAATCAACCTAATTAACATATCCATTTTCTCTTACTTTTTTTTGGTGTGATAAGAATATTTAAAAATCTATTCTAGAAATTGTCAGTGTACATTACAATTAACTACAGTATTCACACAGTAAAATAAATCAATAGAGTACATCCTTCCTGTCTCACTGAAACTTTTTACCCTTTTCCCTACATTTTCTATTCCTCTCTTCTTCCCCTAAGGCCCTGATAACCATCTTTCTACTCTCTGCTTCTATGAGTCCTACCATTATAGAAATACCACACATACAACGAGATGTATGCCGGGTTTCTGTTTCTGTGTCTGTTTTATTTCAGTTATATCACCTTCCAGGTTCATCCATGTTGTGGCTAATGCCCAGCTTTCCTCTCTTTAAAGACCGAGTGACCTCACACTGTATCATGGACACTGGTGCTGACCCTGTGTGAACAGCACTTCAACAAACACAAGAGTGCTTGTGTATCCTTGACATCCTCATTTCAGTTTCTTTGGATATACATGTAGAAGAAAAACTGGTGACCATAACAATATTTTTGTATAATACAATCTCTATCAAAGTTCCAGTGACATTTTCCTCAGAAATAGAAAAAATACTAGAATTTTAATGGAAGTATCAAAGACCCTCAAAACAATCTTGAGCAAAAAGAACAAACACAACCTGATCTCAGCATATTATACAAAACTAGTGTAATCAAAACAGCATAGTGTAAGCATAAAAAGAGACATACTGATCAAGGGGACAGAACAGAGTGCAAAAATAAATTCTCACATCTAAAGCCAACAGATCCTTGACAAAGGAGCCCACAAGATGAAAAAAATAGTCTTTCCAGCAATTTGAGAAAACTAGAAATCTATGTGAAAGACTAAAATTGGACCATTAGCTCACATCATACACAAAAAGTAATTCAAAATGGATTAAAAAGTCTCAGATAAAAGTCAAAGAGTAAAAATATATCTGAAGAAAATGTAGGAAGGAAGTTTCTTGACAAGAAGCACAAGCAACAAAAGCAAAAACAGACAAGTAGAAGTACATTAAACTAAAAAGCTTCTGCACAAGAAAGGAAAAACCAGAGTCAAAATCAACAGAGTATAAAGAGATGACCTACAGAATGAGAGAAAATATATGCAAACTATACACCTAATAAAGTGTGCCCAAATAATATAAGAAATTCAAGCAACTCAATAATAATAAAACAACCAAACTGATTAAAATTGGACATTTCTCAAAAAAATATGGAAACAGATAATACATATAGGGGAAAATACTCAACATCACTAATCATCTGGGTAATGCAAATTAGAACCACAATCTCACACCTGTTAAAATAGATCTTATCAAAAACACAAAAACTAACCATGGTAGGTAATGATATGGGAAAAAAGGAAACTGTACACTATTGGTAGGAAAGTGAATGAATACAATAGTGCAAAATAGTACAGAATTTTCTCAACCAATTAAAAATAGAGCTACCGTGTGATTTGATACGTATTTTTTTTAAAAAAAATACTATACGTTTAAGGTAGAAACTCTTACTACTAGAGATTTTTCTTAAGGAATCAAATATTTAAAGGACTTTTTTCCTATTAAACAGATATTTGTTCAAACGCTGCTCCATTTCAATAGCTAATATTTCAGATGAAGCCATTTTGTCCTTTTCCATAAAATAAGTAGCAATTAGAAGAACTGTGAAAGCACTTGACTCTGTGACTTGCCCGGCTTTCATTGAGGCCAGCAGAAAACAGGGGGAAAGAGTTTTAAAGATTAACACCGTCCAGAAAGACTATGACAAACACAGTTCTTAAAAATGGCTTATTCACTTGCAAAAGTGTAAACTTGCTGAGGTATCAACTTTTCAAAGTCCATTTTCTCTAAGTATCAAAAGCATTACACAGAACAGCAAATTCAAAAGTAGTTAAGCTCCCTTTCACTCATAATACTCTACTATTCTAATCAAGTCTTAATCATAGCTTCATATTTAAAAATACTATTAAGCTGCCATATTTTGACAGAATGTAATATCTTCTCTTTAATACCATGCTAAGGGTCAAATTGGAGTTCACTGTTTGATGTTAGTCTGTGTAGGGCTTTTGATTTCCCTATATATGTATAACCCTGTCATTTAGAAAGTTATTTATACTGACTTATTTTTTTCCTTTCAGATGGCATTCCCAAAGTGCTACACACTGAGGAAATCACCATGAATTTGACATGCTGTTTTCTCGAAGTAGGTAAAAATCTATTGTACAAGTCAAATATAGACCAGATAACAATCGCTGGGCAATGCCGGTAACATTCACAAGACATAAACACGAGAACTGACATGCCGGGTCTTGGGGTGATAGAAGAAACAGTCAGAGAAAGCTTCCTAAGGAAGAAACTGCCCAACATGAGTTCTAACGATTTCTTAAAAAATGAGAAAGAATGTACGCAGAAATGAACAGTGGAGAAAGACTTTTCATAGTACCAAAAGCAATGAAAAAAAATAAACACAAATGAAAATACAACTAAGGGAAAGAAAGAGTCCTTTTAAAAACCACACCAAACAAAATATATGGTAATAATAATAATGAGCTTTGTTTTTCTGGTTCTTTGTTCTTTGTTTTTTGTTTTGGGGAGGTGTTTTTGTTTTTGTTTTTGTTTTTGTTTGTTTTGTTTTGTACCTGGGATCGAACTCACGAACTCACGCTTGCCAGACAGAAACGTCTGCCACTGAGCTAGATCCATAGTCTCAGTAATGAGCTTTTTAATAAGGCGTAACAAAAATAAACAAACAACATGCAATAAAATGAATATATTTGGAATATAATAAAAATGAAAAGCCAATTGAGCATAAAACTATTTGAAGTGAAATAACAAATCATCCCACAGGATACATTGATCATATATTAAAGTCTAACTACTGAACCCTTTACAGACACGTGAAGAAATCTCACTCGGCAAAGGAGGCAGTTCTTTTGCGGAGCAGAATATCAAACTGTAGATTTTAAGGTATATTTTTCTAGTAAAAAGATAGGTATGTAAGTCTATATTTACATGAATTTCAGTAGTCAATTGTCTAACAAGCTGAAATCAAAAGAATGACTTTGGAGCACTGTTGAAAAAGAGTTTGGGGGAAATGGAACACGGATATACTTCAAATATGTGTACCATCTCTCACCTGGAAATTCACTTTGGTGTGAAAGAAATGCACAAGGAACTAAAGCCTATCAATTTTTTTTATTTACCCAGTAGTGCCCAATTTTATAAATGGGAAAATGGCCTGTTGCGGAGCTGTCATATGAGTTGAAGGACAATATATTTTAAAAATGGAATTTGATTCTGCAGGGTGAATTATACCCTTTATGACAGTACCCACATATGGTAATATTTTCCCATAGATTAAAGTTGAAGAAAAGGCAGCAGATGAGATGGTACAAATAGAAGGATATTCTCCAACTTACGATGCTTTGACAGGAGTTTTTGGCCTTCCGATAGTGTGAAAGCAAAACATGCAGATTAGAAACTGTAGCCTGGATTCTGGAATTTGATCATCTTCCAGATAGCCGTGTGCGCGGTGATACTCCGGAAATGCTGAACAGCGCGGCAGTGAACCACAGGGACCAGCCAGGCGTGAGATCACAGGGCGATGTGGCCCACAAGGTATAATTCAATGTAGTCCAAAAGTTTGGTTTAATTTAATTTAATTTTCTTTTGTTTTGTATACAGATATCCCATAAATTACATATTTAGAACTTTATCACAAAGGGAAGAGCATAGAAAAAGGAAGCAGACCCAAAAACAACATGGCCGAGAAGGCAAGAGGAGAGGACTCTTCAAATTGCATTCCAATTGCAATGAAGCTGTGGGAGACCCTGAACTGGAGAGTGGGTGTGATCGGACTTAAGCTTTAAGAGGTTACTGTAGCTGCTAAGGAAGAGTAAGAGGAGAGAGGAGATGAGGGAAATTATTTAGGTACCAAAACCCATGGCGGCTAAGAATAAAGTTGCAAGCAAGCAGGTGCTGAAGACTGATCAGGTCCTAAATATATTTTAGAGGACGAACCTGTGATAATGCATGATGGAGCACATGTGGAGTAATTTGGCAAATTAATGATAATTTCTAATAGTAGCCACATTCAAAATGGGTATGATATTTTTATCTACATATTATGATTGAAACTATGATGTCTATGTTATTTTGGGCTGGGTAAGAAGCCTTTGAATTTAAGATACAATTGAATTCAAAGATTTCAAATAGATACTATTCTAATCACCACTACTGGCAAGAGTGCCAATCTAAGTCCTTACTTGCTTTTTGAAATACACAATACTTTAGGTTTTTTTAGCCTCTATAAAGAAATTTATTACAATGTACCACTGATGCTAGGAAAATTAATTTCTACAGAAATGTTTATAGAATTACACAGCAAAAGAAGCAATCTCTTTTCACAGTGTTATATTTTTAATTTTGCTTTACTTTTTATTTGATAATTTATTTTTTCTATTTTTAATTATCTTTTAAAAATTAACTCCTTTAATTCTCAAGGAAAAAATTAAACTAAAAATGCAATAATAGGCAATTACAAAATACATCTTTCTCCTTAGTTGAGTTTAATTCTTGCATTTTGTCTGCACTAATGTACATTTCTTGAAACATATAAGCCCGTGGTGGGGGAGGGCACTTTGAAGTTCTAAATGCAAACTTTAAAAGTAAGTAAACATTTGAGGGAAAAAACATTGAAAATTAAGCAGTGTGGTGCCCCCTTCTATAAATAAAATTAAAAATTTGTGGGCTTCTAAGGAATCAGCTTTACCTGCACAGTAGTTGATGACTGCATAGCTAACTTCTAGCATTTCATCATTAATAGTATGAGAGTAAAGTGTCTCAAGAAGGGTAAAAACCTTTAAGGGGATCAATACCTCATGAGTGAGGTGATTTCTACAGAGTTCATATTTGTGTAGTCTCAATCTTTCCACAGTGCACCGTCATTTCCTAACGCGAAGGACACTAGTACTTGTCAGAATACATTTGGGAAGGAATTTCTCCTAGGACCTTGATAGCACATGTGTGGACAGAATAAATAAATCTGTCAGTGTGAGCAAATTACTCGTGAAACCTGCTCTCAGGGCAGTCTTTGTACTGTTACTCAAGCGTTTTGAAACCGAGGAAGCTGTTTGCCTTCGACAGGGAGAAGAGACAGGTCGTGTGAGGACGGCACAGGTCGTCAGGCCTCGCCACCTGGACAGTCCACCTGGGATCGGCTGTCTAGGTCCAGTCTTCCGTCCCTGAGACAACCTACTTCTCAAATCCTGCCTGTGGGCATTATTTGCTGATGGAGTCCTGACAAATGCCTGTCTAGCTATCAGAAAACTGTTGAAAGCTCAATTAATTTCACTTAAAATAGAAATAATGTCTGGATTTCATTTAAATCCAATTGGATGTTTGTGTCGGCACAGTCTATGAAGAGCTCCTTGGACTCAGCAGGTTTCCCCAGCCATTACTCAGGGAAGATGTTTACCTCAGAAGTTGCTGCATATGTTGAAAACCACACAGCCCTTAATTCCTAAATTGCTTTTAATTACTTTTCCCCCTTCTCCATGTTCTATTTATTCCTATTGCCTTCCAAGTAGTCTAATAATATTTTTATAAATGTGTCATATAGCATAGTAAATTGGAGTTTCTATCTTTTCAGTCCATTTTAGTGGATCCTGGAAAATAAGAAAAATATATGCAGGGATTGTCATTTTAGAGTAAAAGGGTCTCACAGAATCTCTGATATGTTCTCCCTATTTCAGTAAGTTTACTTTTGCTCTAAACTAATGATGAGTTAAAGCAGTTATAACTCAAATTCTGTATATCAAGTGGGTGAAGAGGTCCCATATTTCCCAGAGTTTAGAAAGGTGAAGAAGAAAGTTTCCACCTCTCTCACCTCTTTTGCTACCCTTTTAGTCTTCCAAACCCTCTTTCTCTCAACATCTGAAATATGTTCTCTAAACCACTGAAGAAAAAAGCATAGAATTTTTGTGATCGTGCCAAATCTTTTTGCTGGAATCTATTGAGAAAAGAACAAAAACAGAATTATGATACATCGTATAGGTCATTAAACATGAAAAAAAAATCTTTTTTACCATGTCTTCAGGTTGCTTTAGGTTGAAACTCCCCTATCAACAAAGAGAGCTATATCCTAGCATCTCCATCATTTCTTCTCAGCTTCCAATTCTCTTTCTGAGAGAAAAGAAAACACAAACCTTAACGATAGTATATATCCTGGATAATAAAATTACCTAA
The DNA here is from genome assembly GCA_004027295.1 of Dolichotis patagonum. NCBI lineage: Eukaryota > Metazoa > Chordata > Mammalia > Rodentia > Caviidae > Dolichotis > Dolichotis patagonum. Next base: position 29,359 of record PVJX010007691.1, read on the forward strand.
TTTGTTAAAACATTTTCTTGTGGTATGTTTTCAACATTAATGATGTTAAAAGTATGATACAGAAAGGATTTTTCTCATTTTATTGACTCCAAATTATATGTGCCATTAGACAAGTGGTGATCATCATGTTCAAATAATAATTCTAATGTCCATCCCTAATTGAATTTTGTGTGTTGAGTAATTCTGTATTTTTTTTACACAATTGGGAATAAAAAAGCATGGTTTCCACCCAATTTGAAATTAACTTTCTGTTTGTAAGCTAGGAGATTGTGGTCTTTCATTCTGTCAGAACATTTGTGGACTATTTTATATAGATTTAAGGATGAAAAAAATTGTGTGGAGAAGAGACCAAAATATGTGGCTAACACATCTTATTGAGTTTTTATCTCATTTTAGTAGAGTCATTTATTTGATATGTATTCTGTGCAAGGCAATATGGTAAGCAGTAATGACACAAATACTAACTTGCAGGTTATAAGAAAATGAATTTCAAGGGGTTCTTAATATTTATGGAGATCCCTTTATTGGCAGGTACTTTATGTGCATCACCTCACTTAATCAGCACAGTAATCTTGTAAGTGTGGCTTTATAGGACAGAGAGGGAAGGAAATATTGGATCTCTCTCTTACATGAATCTATAAATCGTATAGGTGGCAACATTGTATTTTGATTTTTTTTATCTACTACACAATTATACCAAGTGGTTTATAATGATAATTTCATCATTAAAACTTATCAGAAGTCTCCTTCTGAGACTTTGTTCCATCATCATAGTTAGATTTGCAGGAATAAATATTGTGAAGTATACTTAGACTCATAAAACTAGGAAGAAATAGAATTGTTTAAGTAAAATTAAATTCAGCAAAAAATAAAAGAAAATTTTATAATGATAGTGGCTAGAAGAAAAAAAGGCTACATAAGAACAAATGGCTAGAACAGTTGCTAGATAAGAAATCTATAAGGAGGTAGTTTGCTATTAGTATAAATTTGCAGGAAGCTTTCAGAAATGTGGATTTATTTCATCTCACTAATTTGCCACCCTGAGTAGTCTTTGTGATTCAGTTTTGCCTTCAGTATTGCTCCAGCCATCGTATCTGCATTCTAGGCAGTAGAATAAAAGAAGAAAAGAGTTCTCAGTCCAGAAGATTGTCTGTCTTGAATTTGCTCCTAAATCTGCTCTCACATGTAATTTGCCATAATTAAAGCTTATGTCCACACCTTATGACAAAGCAAGTGGATGAACCCAATATTTGGTTACAAAAATGTGTTTTATTTATTAATATTCAAAAAAAGGAGAGGATCAATATGGGAAGACAAAAAAAGTTAGTGCATTGGAGAAATAAGTTGAGGTTTCAACCTGAGCTCAGGTGAAACAAAACCTATATTCACATGTTTTCATAGGCAGTTATCAAATTTCTACTTCTCCAATTGGTGGCACAAATCTCAGAACACAAGCATTTGATGTTGATTTTCATCCCACTCAGAGGTTAATAATCTAAGTATTAGGAATACAGTATAATATATCTACCAGAACAAACCAGATACTCTGATTTATCACAACCAAGCTACAAGAAACCATAGTGGCTATATTGGTACATACAAGGCTACTTCATTTTGATCCATGATCCACGAAGTTCTACAAGGCTGTTGAACTAAATGTTAAACATTTTAGGTTTACATTTTTCAAAAGAAGGATTGCAGTGGTGTGCCAGTGTGTTATCTTAAATTGTAAGAACTACACTATTCTAATATGCCTGAGTCAACTAGAAATATCAGTAGACGCCAGATCATTTGGTTGAGCGAAGGACTTAGTTATGACTTGTCTAGATGTCATCCCCATAGACTCATGCACTCATAGGTAGAATTCTAGGACAGGACTGGATCTATGGCATGTGATTCTGGATTAAATGTGCAAATGGAGAATGGAAGCCCCACCTTAGGTGTAGGTGACACCAATTGATAGGCTTATAGCATGGATGGCGTGTAAAAGGACATAAAAAAGGACAAATTCACTGCTGCTTGCTGCTTGTTGCTTACTACTGCTTTCCTCCCTGCTCCCTGACACGCCATGAACCGTTTCTTCTCTGAACGCTCCTCTGCCAGGCCACCCCACCCTGGAGCCAGCCAACTATCAACTGAAACCTTTACAACTGTGAAACAAATCTTTTCCCTTTTAATGTGAATGTTAGGTATTTTGGTCCAGCAATGGGAAAAGTAACGAAGACAGTCCTATTACACAGCAACTTGAGTGATTTAGGTAAGAAAAAAATTGATATCACTTAGTCACTGACAGGCTACTTTACTGTTAGTCTCTATGTTAATAAAGGCCCCTTTTCTGTCTTTCCTTTTTATTACCAGACTCTACACATAAGGAAGCTTACCCTAATGAGTATCAAGATACAATATCTGATATGAACATAACCCTTTGTACTAGAAATCTACTAACTGACCAAATGAGATGCATTAACACTGTATGCTCATGAACAACTTGACTTCATTTTTGAGAAAAGAAATACAATGAAAGCTTTGCTATTGGAAGATTTTTTCCATATGAGGAACACACAAGTCAATGGTGTGTGTGTGTGTGTGTGTGTGTGTGTGTGTGTGTGTGTGTATATAGATAGATAGATAGATAGATAGATGGTTTTGGTTGTTTTGTTTTGGCAATGTTAATTTATGACAAAACCCAAAAGAGAAAGCATTTCCCACTACCTGCAGTTTCTCAGGCTTCTTGAGATACTGATGCAGCATTACTATTTTTGATGGATATCCAAATGGAAAAGTGCACTAGATAATTTGTTCACCTGTGGAAGGTTCATGCAGAACTAGCCACTGAAGCCACTAGCCTTCCAAGAGAAGATAGGCTGTGCTTCCTGAGGGATAGATAAGCCTTATCTACTGATCTTGTCCTGCTCTTTGTGAAACTATTACTAGGGTTCTGCAATCAATTTCTATTGCTATTGGCCTATTTAAATAAATTTCAGCTACCAATAAAAAAAAGCTAAGATAGCAATGCACTGTGTGGATTTTCCCAATGCCTGTGACTCTGTGACAACAGAAAAAACAAACACCCAGATTCATTACGATGACACAACACATCTCCTTCTAGGACCATAAATCCATGAATCATGTGGAAAAAATGGAAGAGAAGAGTGATGTGAGAAACAATTCCAGGAATCCCACTTGAAACCAGAGTAGTGTCGTTTGGCATTCCCCAACAATAGCTTTAGGTTCAATGATTAGTGCTAATTATGCACAGAGTTAAAAAAAAAACAGCTGATATACTCGTAGGTATGATTTATTACAGCAGAAAGATACAGATTTCCTGAGTGTGGTGATGTGCACCTATAATCCCAGAATTTGGGAGAGTAAGGCAGGAAGGTCTTCATTTTTGAGCCAGCCCAGGCTAAGTTGTGAGTTTAAGGACAGCCTCAACTACGTTGTAAGATTCTGTTTTTCAAAAAACAAAACAAACAAACAAAAAAAAAAAACCTAATAAACAGAACCGCAACAGAAAAGGATAGTATCAACAACAGAAAAAGCACATTGGACAAAGTACCAGAAACACTGCTTACAAGTTTCCAGGTGCCTTCTCCCAGAGATCCATCATTAGAATGCCTAATTCTCCCATCTACAATGTGTGACAAGATTTGCGGAGTAAGTTAACCAGGGACACTCATCCAGACCTTTGGGTCCAGAGCCTTTAACAGGCATGAGTCATATTGGCACAGCTAACTACTCACATGGCTGACTGTAGCCTTCATATCTATAATAAACCCAAGAAGTCAATTTCATCTACAAGGTCTAAAGTTCTCAACATAAATGTCTTTGTCAGTCCAGACAACGTGGCCTAGGTCAAATCCTCCAGGTAAGTAAATACACTTTTATCAAGTAGACTATTAGGGCTTAGAGGTTTTCTTCCAGGAGTTAATCAAAGGTCAAATCTTTCTTTGAAATCTTTCTTTCTTTTTTGGACAAGGTAACTTTCTGAGATAATTCTTTGGTACAACAGTCAGAAAATGGATGACCTTAGTATTCATGGAATGCTAACCATTTTGGTATTAACTTTAATTACTTCATTTCACTAGAAGTCTAAACACTGAAGATCTCCTGTGTTCATAGTCTAGGATTCTGTTTTTTAAAGAATCTTATGAATTCTGTACTCTGATCTTTTTATTTAAAAATAAAGAAACAGATTAGAGACAAAACTTGTTCATAAAGTACAACCTTAAGTCTACTGGCATTTAACATGCTGTTCTTTTGCCATATTACAAAAACATCAGCTTTAATAATTATATTGTATGTTAAATAGACATGGAATACATTATTTAAAGCAAATATATACATAAACAAAATCAAGATTCATGAGGGCTTTGATTCAATTTATATTTATACAGTTTTCATCATTTTTTGCTACTCTCAGTTTTCCTCATAATTTTACTAGAAACTCTTTCACAATGACAGACCCAAGTTCTAAGCTAAATTAAAGTTGTTCCCAAAAAGCCATTATGTATTTTGTCTTTAAATGTTCTCACTGCTTTTCCTCCTGGTATCCAAATTTGTTTCTAATCTAATCATCTTATCACATCTAAAAATTTAGGTTCCTTTTTTTTCTTTTGTTTTTTAAGCTCTGAGATAACACTGGGAAAAGAAGAAGAGAATGCAATTCTCTCTCTCTCTCCCTCTCTCTCTCCCTCTCTCTCTTTATCTTTCTCTGTCTCTGATGTCCTTAATCTGCCTTAGGCTACCATTTTACCATTTATAGATGTGTATGTTGCACAGAAGAGCACTCAAAAAAGAAGGAAACACACTGACATCCAGTCATATTTTGGTTGCCAAGTCAGGGAACACTCAAAGACAAGTCTACCTCTGGAGCCACCTCTTTTCAAATGCTTTCCAAGGTCCCATGTGGGTCAGTCATAGCCTTAACCTCAGAGACAGTTTATCACCATCTGGGTGACACTAGTCTTCTTGGTGCTATATCAGATCTGGCTTAAGAGGTTTCTTGGAACCTCTAAATTATTTCCAAGATGCAGTCTTATCAGTGAAATAATAAAGAAAATTTTGTTAGCACTATAGAGATAGACTTTAGCTGTTTCACAAGTTATATTCATGTCCCAATAAAGGAATTTATTTTATGTATTTTCAAGCATAACTATATATAATAATGTGATATCAACATGACAATAATATCATATAAAACATAAATTTTAAAACAAACATGAATGGTAGTTACAATCTCTTTTTACTATTGTTTGATCCTTGGGAAAGACATAGCCACTGTCAATACTACTATTCTAGACTCTAAATCTTGATTCTAAAAATTCTGTAACCAGATACCCATGCTCCTCTGAACACTTCCTCTTCCTGCAATGGTACTCCTTCCATCTGAATCATCTCTATTGAATGCTTCCAAACAGCTGCAGCTCTCAGCAGAAGCTCTCTAATAGCATTTCTGAAGAAAGGGCTGTTTCTTAAAACATTATAACACATTTTAAACACACACAAAGAGCTTTTAAATGCACACTGATTTCCTCACACTGACCTAAATTCTTCCAAGTGCAGTTTAAGGCTTGTATGCTTATCTGTCAATAGTGGGAGGGAAAAACATCTGCTACTATTCTATGCATGTGATTTCTTCAAATAACATGAATATCACTATTATATGAAATGGTCTTTTGTCTGATTTTTAAGGTATTTATTAATTGGCTACTGGTATCCTGAGCAGAATGATAGAGTCATTAGGACTCAAATCTATCAAGTATATAGAACCATTTAAGGAATCAAATGCTCTTTGATTGTTTTTAGCAATTCAAAACGAAACCTCTGAGCACAGCCCAAGCACGCAGCAGACTTTTCAAAGGTGCAATTTAAGCAGTCATATTGGCCCATTCAGCTCTACTCCAATTACAAAGATGCACACACACAAGAGAGTCCAGGGGACTGTGGGAGGATTAACAACATGAGCTGTCGTTTGATTACCCCAACGTTATTTAGATCATCCTTGTAATTCACAGGATCATGTATCTCCCAGACAAGCCCTTGGACTGTGAAGATGACCCACGACAAGATTAGCAATTTCAGCTCTGCCCCTCTAGCCTTTGAGATGGATCCAGCCCAAGACTGCAGTCTTTCGTACCTCAATCCCTTTAAAGTGTGTCCTTGAAGGGACTTGTGAAGCTCTCTGCGTTTAGGTTTTACACATTTAAGAGCACAAATAATGCTAAAATTGCTTAGGCAAATTTGTATGGATATAGGCAAAACTCAAAGAGTTTGAACCTACAAAAAGTACAATTCACCACAGTTTCCTTTGAAGAGCGAGCAAGACTTTTGCCCCTCAGAATTATGAATTATTCTTCAGGGTACACTGAAAAGATTAAAATCATGAATTTAATCAGCATCCTATAGCTACAAGAAATGAATAACCAGAATCTGCTTTTAGAGAGTTACTGAGAAAAAATATGCCCATACTTACCAAGATGAAGATGAAAGTGAGATTAAAGTGGAGAGACTAGGGAATGGTATTTAAAAGGAGGATATTGAGGTGAAAGTAAAAGCCCCAGAGATGTATGACTCTCCCAAACCAAAGAGAAAGAATTTTGAAGAATTATTCAACTAGGGATGAGCGGTGGCTTTTCCTTGGACCTGTCCCTGGAGAAATGCAGGAAACAAAAACAGGAAGGACGCAAGGGAAGACACACCAAGTACTCGGATGCTGGCTCAGACCAAGCCCATCACGGCCAAGCTTTACTTGGAAGCAGAGGCTAACTTGGGGGGAAATAAGAGACCCATCTCAAGTTCGCAGGTACTTCTAGAAAGAAGTGTTGATAGACAAAAATTGATTTTGGTTGATTTTCTTTACAATTCAGCTAGTGAATCTGGGGCAGGTATCATTCAATATTTTAAAAACTTAATGCATAGCCACTTACATATGCACAAAGTATAGCAAAATTTGTACTACTCCAATATTAACATATCAGTTTGAACTTATGTATTTATAGTGTGCTTCATTTGAAATTTGATTTAAAGTAAATTATCATTATTTTGGTAAGGATAATTTTTTTCTAGGCTTCAAGTTGTGATGGCAAGCATTTGTGAAAATAAAGCTAGAATCCAAAATAGTAATTATTCTTGTTAATCATAGCTAAGCTGGTATCTAACATGAAATCTTTTAGTTTTCTCTAAAGTAAAATTATATAATATTTTATTTTAAATGTATGCATATGTGTGTGATATGTTGTTATGTTATTAAGTGTCTTAATTGTCTGATATTTTTGGGGTAGCAGAATATTACTAGAAGTAAATAACTTTAAAAATATATGTACTTTGCTTTTTAAATTGTGAAATATATATTCTAGTCATATTAAAAACATACAAAATAAGATAAAAATCATCTACATACATGTTAGAGTTGAAAACCTGTCTTATTTCTAAATTTTATCATATTTCATCGAAATTCTGATTTTGCATTTAGACATCTAGAGTTTTTTGGTAGCTGTAATTCATAACTATGCATTTCAAAACAATATAAAGAACTTTGCATATTTTAAAAATGTATATGTGTGATTTATATATGTAAACATGCATGTATATACACATATGTCACATGTATGTGTCTTCTGAAACTTATTTTCATGTTATAATTTAACCATATTTAACCATATAATTTAACCATATGTTATAATTTAACCGTCAAGTGGCTTGAGTCCTTTCACTTGCTGTGTATTATCCCATTAGATTCCTTTAGTGATGAAGATTAATGTTAATCCCAAATTTTCATGTTATGGAATTTTCCTTAAGCAATTAACTCCTCCTACCTATATCTCTTTGTCCATATGTACCATAAGCTTTCTACAGTAGCCCTAGAAAGAAAATTGCTGATTCTGTGGTTATAAACATTTTAGACATTGCAGGATTGTCCTCCAAATTGGATGTATTAATTTATCACCCACAACAGTATTTTATGACTTTCTATTTCCTCCGCAACCCTGACATACAGCATTGTCAGTTGTAAATGTTTGCTGATCTGGGGAATGTGTGTGTGTGTGTGTGTGTGTGTGTGTGTGTGTGTGTGTGTTGGTACTTTACTGGAGCTTACCTTTGTTTGTTAATATTGCAGTAACAAATTACTACAAACACAACAGAAACTAGAGTTTATATACAGTTCAGGAGGTCAGAAGTCCGGAACAAGTCAGAAATCAAGGGTCAAGCAGAGTTGCCGCGTTTGTGTGGGTTACAGAGAAGAATCCATGTATTTGGTTCTTCTAGATTGTAAAGCTTCGTGGTGCTCCTTGCATCTTCACAGCCAGCACTGTGACATTTTCAAATTTGTGGGTCTGATTTTTCTGCCTCCTCTTCCACTTTTAAGGACACTTGTGATTACATAGAGACCATCAGAGTAATCCACAATAATCTTTCCTGAAGGGAACTCATTAGTAACCTAATTCCATTTATAATTTAATTCTTCTTTGCATTGTAACATATTTAAAATTCCTGTGGGGCATCTTTGGAGGTATTTATTTTGACTGCCATTTGATTTCATTTCATATTGTCTTGTTTACTAGTGAAATAGAAAATTTTTACCTATTTTTTGACTATTTGGATTTTATCCCTGTGAATATCTATTTTACGTTGAGTTTTTCCTTTTGTATAAGATTTGCCAAACTTTTTTTTATTTTCAGTTTTCTAACCTTTGTAAACTATATGTATTTCAAATAACACTTGCAAGATTGTGACTTGTCTTTTGCTGTCTACAATTGAGAAATGTTGTTGGTTGCTGTTTTGTTGTAGTCAAATTTATCACCTCCTCTCAGTTTTAGTGGTTCAAGGAATTCTTCATACCTTGAAGGTATCTTCATTATTTTGATGTTATATAAAATGCAAATAATTTTTGTATGCTAATTTATATATAGGAATTTATTGTTCTCTTTTATTATTCCTAATAGATTTATTCAGGTTTTCTTGAATTTTCGATGTCATTAATTATATTAAATTCAAGCAAAGAAAGTTTGGTTTCTTTTTCTCAATTCTTACACATAGTCTTTCCTTACTGACTAAAGCTCCAAATAAAATACTGAATAAACTTAGTAATTGTGAGCATTCAAAATTATCCCTTCAGGTTAAAGGAATTATTTATAAAATTTATCAGATATTCTTCCTATAAGTCTACCATAGAGACCTTTTGAAAAGTTATATAATTTTCTTATGCTCTATTTTGATAAACATCTTCCCTCAAATAAGCCCTGAATTTATTAAACAATATTTCTCTATGTACTAATCAACCAGTTTTTCTACTGTAAAATAATTTTAAAAGTAAATATAAATTGAACTGCATAAGACAGCACATCCCAGTAATTCCAGCGCTCTGAGAAGCAAAGCAAGACAATCTGAAGATGAAGCCCACAGTAGGTAACCAAACAACTTAATCAGACCCTGTCTCATAAGATAAAGTGCGATGTGATGTGATACAATATGAAAGAATAAAATAAAATAAACCAAGGCCTGAGGATGCAACTCAATGACAACACCTTGGACCCAGTCCCCACTGTGAAAAACAACAAAGAAAATTCAATGTTCACTGATTTTATTCAATTACACTTAAACTCACATTTACTATACTTTAAGGACCAAATAAAAAGAACATATATAAATATGTAATTATTGAAGTCTTTCTAAAATAGATGCTACATTTCTGTCTTCTAAAATACACTGAAAGTTATATCATGGCAGTGTTTCTTAAATAATTAGGATAAGGGCTGGGGATTTAGCTCAGTGGCTTAAGCGCCTGCCTGGCAAGCGTAAGGTCGTGAGTTCGACCCCCGGTACAAAAAAAAAAAAAAAAATTAGGATAATCAATGATGCCCAGTAATCTATGCTAGAGAGTGCCAATATTTAAAATTGCTTTTATCTCTCTTTCCCCGGGTTTAAATCTCACCATTTGCCTCTTTTAGTCATTTGTCAAAACCCTGTTGCTTCACATTGGTACCAGTCTTTAGTTTCTTCCTTATTACTGCTCTCTTCTACCAATTATTAGAGTTAATATAATACTTTTCATACCCGGCACTATTAGACAGAGAATATACAGTAGGCCTATGGGTTGGAGATTTTTAAAGGCTTGCTTAAGATTAGAGACTATGAATTTAATGTAATACCAGCCTATGGTAGTGCACGACCATATGCGTGTGTGTGTGCATGTGTGTGTGTGTTGCCTGAGGTTTTTTATTCTAGAGGCAAGCTTGAAGCTGGTACAATGTGTATTCTTTCTTGAGATGGTCTCACTATGCAGTTTAGGCTGGCCTTGAGCTCACTTTGTAGTCCAGGCTGGTCTCGAACTTGCAACGATCCTCCTGCCCTAGCCTCCCAAGTGCTGGCATTACAGAAGTGTGCCACCATGCCCGGCTCAGTGTGGATTCTTTATGAAAAAAATAGCAAGAGAATTGACAGTGTGTTCAAGGGAATGGTAAAACTGAAAGAATTCAAGGAAGACACAAGGCTGAGACAATAAAAAAATTATGAGATCTATTGATTGCATATTAGTGGGGGTAAAAAATTACAGAAGTTACAGTTCAAGAAAGGAGAGTTGGACTAATAGATTACTGTTACAGGATAGAGAGTTTAAAATAAAGAACAGGACAAAGCTTCAAGGCTTGGGAATTATAAAATGAAGGTCGGTTTTACTGAGGAAAAGAGATTTTTCTATGTATAAAGGGAGGATCACTATCATACTCTAATTTCATGAACCAATTTTAGATAACTCATATATATGGAGTTATGCAGTATTTGTCTTTGTGTTACTGGCTTATTTTATTTAGCACAACATTCTCAAGGTTCATTCATGTTATTGAATACTGCAGAACTTCTCACTATTGTTTAAATCCAGTCATTTTTACCAGAGAGTACTTGGACCTTTAGAACTTGTTTGGAGGCTCTAGAGCACTGCTGCTCCTATACCCTTGACTGAGGAAATGGTCCTCCCCTATTGGGGTTTGTCATCATCTTCAACCAAGCTCAGCTTCCAGAGGGGCACACAGGGAGAGGTGAGGGAAGAAGGGGACATTTGACCAGCCAGCGAGATCAGCTGAATCAATCCTGGCAGTCAGTGGAGTGACAGATGTCACAGACAGAATGTCCTCACATCTAAGAACTTGGAATCAGTAAAATGGATATAAAAAGATTTAAGTCCCTTGAGTGTTTTTCAGTTGGAAGATGATGTGGTTTATGACAAGATGCCAAGTGACACAGTGCTTTCATGCATGATTCATTACTGGTGCAGAACATAGGATATTTACTGAGCAGCTGATCCAGCTTAATCTTCAGAACGCAACACTGCTCAGATCTCCTGTAAGGGCCTGGAAGGTGTTAACAAGGCATTCCCGTAGTCATATTTTTGTGCAAAATGGAGAAATGAGCTATTTTTACCATAAGATGTTCAGATCCCTGATATTTCTCCTCAGTAAGATTCACTCTCCTCACCTGTATACTTCAGGCTCCATCCCTTTTCTAAGCATAAGACTTATGCAACTAGAATGACAAGTGACTGACCTACAAAGAGTGTACAAAAGGTTCATGGTCCCAAAGAGTGTACAAAAGGTTCATGGTCCCAGGTATCTGAATTATGACGGTAGGAGATACAGGGAATAAGGGTGAGTTTAGGAATCAGTCCTGGGAAGAAAAATGCCTCTAAACACATTTGCCTGAGGATTGTGGTTCATATGAGAAGGAACCAAACCAAAGGCCCTCTGAAACACAGGGTCTGAGTAGGGTTCGCAGTTTCCAAAGTCTAACAGTGGCACTGACCTCGAGACTGGGATAAGAGACAGCTAATTTGGAGATAGGTGTGTGTGTGTGTGTGTGTGTGTGTGAGAGAGAGAGAGAGAGAGAGAGAGAGAGAGAGAGAGAGAGAGAGAGAGAGAGAGAAACAGAGAGTGTGTGTGACATATGGTTTTAGATTACTACCAAGTATATGAGTAGTTTAAATCATCCTGGCAATTCTGATAGAAAGTAGTTTTCATGAATCCTCCCTCTGAGCTCTATCCTTACTCACTGAATTGATATAAAAAGACAAGGCCAAGGGCACGTTGTGAAATAACATACTGGTACCTGGGGCTGGAGTAAACAGGAAGTGAGGCAGAAGAAAGCACTGAGGAATAAAACAGAGACTGAAGACGAAACAAAGTTTGAACTTGTAGCGTTAGAAAACAATGTGCAGGAAATTCTAAACCCTGCAATGTATATGTGAAAGACTCTTAATAGATGTTTTCCCAAACCCCACAAAAAAATTAAGAATGTACAGGCATCACCAATAACAAGTAATGATGACAAAGTAAATTTTTCAAATTATAAGCGCTCCCAAAATACATAAATCAACAATGTTACAGAAAGGTGTAGCTTTCATTTCGCTCAAAAAAAAAAAAATGAAATCATCACCATAGGATCAAAGACCATGGGACCAGAAATGTAGGGGGAAAAAGACATTGTAAAAGTATTTTTTGAGGTTTGTGGTGTCCACAATATTTTTAAATTTGTAATTTATTAAATTTTTTTCTAAACAGATAGTTTTACATTTACAGTTTTACATTTTTTTTCCAAAAGGAAGAGCCCCAATAATGCAGAAGATTGAAGTCCTCCACAGCCTGATTCCACTTTGTCAAAAAATTAAGAAACATAAAAATTTCAAAGTGATAATTCAAAGAAAGAGACATTACAATGTGGTCTCAAACCAGGCCTAAACCCAAATCACAAGCTTCCTCTAGAAAAGGAACCAGTGTTCTGGAATGTAGCTGCACAGAGAAGGACTCTACTAGACAGCTCATCTGAACCATCCTCAATGGAAGAGGACTATGTGGACTTTCCTTCCAGCCTTCCTTCTATCCTGAAGACACTGACTACCACCCCTTCTTGCCTATCTTCATACCAACACACACACACACACACAATTTTCCTGCAAAACTAGGTGAATCACAGCTCAGTTTTTAGAAGTACATACCTGTGAGCAAGCCTAGTCTGAATCCTGCACCTGTGTTTTCCTTCAAAGAATTTCTCTTAAGTCATGAAAAAGTTCCCCTCCACAGGATAACACCATTAAAACCATCAGATACCTTTGTGACTCATCCTATATTCTCTGAAGTCTATCTTCATCTAAATTGAAGAAACAAAACTAAGACTGATATTGGACGTACATATTAGATTGAATCAGTTAATTGCTGCCTCAAATAATACAGGGCAGTACAGTGCTGGGGCCACTCTCATAACCCTCGTGCTCATTGTATGAGGATATTTCAGGGTCTCTGGAATGGATGACGAATAAATACTGCTCTGTTCCATTTCATAGTGCATGTGAGTCACACACCGGGACCACTAGAGTCAAGCTGAGAATGAGAACAGTAGAAATGTCCTTTTCTTCTTGTTACGGATGCATAGTATTTTAAACAATAGGCAGCCCTCAACCTGAAGACAAAGGCAGAAAGAGATCTGAAATCCTGCCACTCTCTCAAGCTTTTTTTTTTCATAGCAAATCAGACAAGACTGTGGCAATTATTAAATGTGGTGTGGAGCTGCTAGTTGGAAGCCAGAGAGGTGTTCTACCCTATTTTTTCAGCGTCTGCTATAGAAGCTATCACAGTTACTGACAAGAGCCTTGTACTGTCTTGCCAGGAGGCAAAACTAGTCAGGGAGCTGCATGCAGAGTGATTGCACATTCTTTCCTTGAAGCGATGACAAGAGCTGATCAGCACTGCCAGGGGAACATATGCAGACCATCACTGCCCCTTGTTTGCCAGAGGATGCTGATGCCCTGGCTTCTGAGAAGAGTGCTGAGGTAAACCTGCATGCTACCTGAGAGTGAGTGTACATCTATACATTTTATTCCAAGAGCCTGGTCAAGGCATATCTTACAGCCTATGTAATAATTATAGGATGAATAAATTCTTCTCAAGAGAAAAAAAAACTTATTTAAGGGAGTGATACCAAGCTAGTTAACTTAAAATAATTATGTAAATTAAAAGACTATTTCCACCCAGGCTTCTGTGTCATTGTAAAAGATAACAGCTCACCATTCTGCTTCTTTTACCCCTTTTAACCAAGCCTATACCCTTGAAGTAAAATTGGAATTTCTTGTTCAGTTAATTCATCTAAGGCAATAAAAAGACTCAGCTGAGGCAAAGTGGCCGAGCACTAGAGGATTACCTTTTCCTTAATGTTAAAATATCGCCTGCTATTAATGGCAGGAGTGAGACGTGCAAACTAAGGCATAAATTATTTTTATAAGTTTCTCATGTACAGAGAAATAAATGCTATATGAACTTCAAGTGCTTCTTAGAAGTCAGTTTTATTGCATTTCTAATAAAAATCAATAAATAAGAAATTCAGCTAAATTTCTCCCATGTCTGTTTTTCTCTATTAAAATCTTCTTTTGGGATCTGTGTAGACCATTAATTTAGTCAGTTTGAACTTGTGTAATAAAATGCCAGAGAATGGGCTGCTTAACAATGGACCTTTATTCTTAAAGTTGTGGAGGCTGGGAAGCCTATGAGGAAAGTGCCAGACCACTGCTGTGAGAACGTTTCCTCACGTGTGCATGGCCATCTTCTCACAAGGCAAAGGAGATCACATCTCCCTTGATCCTTTTTGTAAGAGCAAACTCCCACTAATGAAACCTTCATTGTCAGGACCTATGTGTTTCCCACTGACCCTACCTCCAAATATGATCACAGCAAGGATTAGGGATTAGCAATATGTGTTTTGGGGAGACCTCATCCATCACCTTGAACAAGAAACATTAATGTCAAGAACTGAAAAAAATTTTTGAAAGTACTGATTAGATATTTAGCTATAGATTAAATGTGAACAAAGTGACCTTATAAAATTGTATTCATAATTTTGATAGTTATGTAGCATTTAAATTGTTTAATCTAATGTAAATTCAGGAAAAACTGACATCTATAAAAACTGACACCATAAAATGGACCATATAAAATGTTAAATTTGTTTTCTCCCTTAAAATAAAGATTGGTTGAAAAGTAAGTGTGATGCCAGAAAGTAGAGTAGGAGATGCCAGCTTTTGTCTCCCTACAAAAGAAAAAAGGACATAAAGCTAAAAGCTATCCACAAATGAAGATAACCCAGGGAGGGCTTGAGAGTCCAATTAAGAACCTGAAGCAACACAATGAAGCAAAAAATGAATAACTGCACCAAAAATTCACTAGGGAGATTAATGATCAGCATGACTAAGTTTTCACAAGAGGCTATTTTAAAAAGAAGGATGGCACCAGGGTGTGGTGTTACATACCTGTAACCCAGCACTGCGGGAGGCTGAGGCAGGAGGCTTGCAAATTTGAGCCCAGCCAGAGCAACTTAGCAATTTAACAAGATCATTTCTTAAACATAGTAAAATGAAATAAAAGTGTTGAGAATATATTTAAGTGCAAAGACCCTGGGTTCAGTCCCCAGAATAGCCAAAAGGAAAAAAAAGAGATTTAAGGGTGAGCATACACTAAAAATGAAAGAATAGAAAAAATATTCTGTGACAATGGAATAATAAGGAGGGGCAGCTATGTAACATAAACAAAATAGATTTTAGGTTGAAACCTGTAATAAGAGACAAAGATCATTATATAAGAGTTTTCAATTCATTAAGAGAATATGACAATTATGGATATATCTGCAACCAATATTGGAGCACCTAAATATATTCAGGAAATATTTGCAGAACTGTAGAAATAGACAGTAATGCAATACTATTATGGAATGATAATAACTCACTTTCAGCAATTCATAGAATATTCATAGTGATAAATCAATAAGGAAATCTTATACTGAGCTACACGCTAAAACAGTAGACTTAACAGACATATACAGAACATTCCATCCAACAGCAGCAGACTACATCTTCTTCTTAGGTACATGCAGTACATTTTCCAAAATAACACTTCATTAGATTATGAAGCAAGCCTTATAAAATTGGGGAAGATTGAAATCATATAAAGTGTCTTTCCAAATAATATTAACAGGAAAGTAAAAATAAATAATAGGAAACAGGAACTTCATAAAATTGGAAAACTCACAAATTAGTGGAAAATAAACAGTGATCTCAATCAATTTGAAATTCATGGAGAATTACGATCACAAAGATACAGATGCAACTTACACATCAATTGATAGGAGACTGTGTAATATATATATTATATATATATGGAATATTGTGTGTATATATGGAATATTGTTTCAAAATAGAATATATGTATATATGTGGAATGTACATATATATGGAATATTATACATATATGGAATATTGTTTCCAAATGGAAAAACTAAAATCCTCCTTTTTTCAATGACATGGATAAACCAAGAAGACATGCTAAATCAATTAACACACAGAAGCATAATCACTACATGATCTCAGTTATATATGGAATTTAAACACTATAGAAATCAAAACTATAGAAATATAATGCAAGAGGGCCATGGATTTAGCTCAGTGACACAAGAATCTGCTTGGCAAGTGCACAGTTGTGAGTTTGATCCCCAGAACAAGAAAGAGAAAGAAAGAAGAAAGAAAGAAAGAAAGAAAGAAAGAAAGAAAGAAAGAAAGAAAGAAGAAAGAAAGAAAGAAAGAAAGAAAGAAAGAAAGAAAGAAAGAAGAAAGAAAGAAGAAAGAGAGAGAGAGAGAGGGAGGGAGGGAGGGAGGGAGGGAGAAAGGAAGGAAGCAAGGAAGGAAGCAAGCAATCAAGCAAGCAGGGTAGCTACCAGGTACTGTAACAAGGGAAATGAGATGTTAGTCAAAAGGTAAAAAACTGTAGTGTAAGAAGAGTTAAGTTCTGGATATCTATTGTAGAGCATAGTGACTAATAATGATGTATTTGAAATGTTATAAAAGAATAGTTTTTAGTAATTTCTGATATAAAAATAACTAAGAAATATTATAGATAAGTGACAGCTTGATGTGTTATTCATTTTATAAAGCACAAGTTGAATATATGCAATTTTATTTGTCAATTACATTTCAATAAAGTAAAAATATTTTGTAAAAAGTAAAATTAAAGGAAATTTTAAAGATGATTACCAATAAAATGTTTATAATAGATATATCTTGTTATGATGGCTAATCTTCATTGTCATCTTGACTGAGAAAGATCTAGAAAATTAGAACAGCACAGCTGTGTGTATTTCTGGATGGGTCATGGGATCATGACTTTGGATCATGACTATGTCTAGCCCTCGCTTCTTCCCTGATTCTTTCCTAGCTCTTTGCTTCTTGGCTGTCATGAGATAAGCAGCTTTCCTCTTCCATGACTTTCTTTCATGATATTTCTGCCCTGGAGCCAGTTGACCATGGAGTGAGTCCTCTGAAATCACGTAACAAATTAAACCTTTTCTCCTTTAATCACATAACTCAAGTGTTTGGTTAGAGTGAAAAAAGTCTGATTAATACAGAAAATATATACAAGGAATACAGTTATTGTGACTACATTTGAATAAATGGATCAGAAGTCATTGGAACTGGTTTGGGAAAGAATTTAGAAGAGTTTAGAATTGGGCTATCAAAAGCCTGGAAAGTTGTATACAGAAGTTATGGACCATTCCTGTGTGAGTACAGAAGACCAGAATTGTGACAGGAAGATAGTAAATGCTTTGCTCATGAAGTTTTGGGTGAAATTGACACTAATGGGAATTGGATTAGAGATCATACATGATAGATTATTGCAAAGAGTTTATCTTTTGTCCATTTCCTAAGAATTTGCAAACGGTTGAACTTAAAAGGGAGTAACCAATTACCCTGAGAGAAAATTTCAAGGTAGCACAATGTTTCAGGAGTGGCATATTGCTGGCTGATTTTGCCCAGTTTCACAGTGAGAATCAGGAACAAATTGCAGAACTATAAGATTTGAGAAACTTGCAGATTGAGCAGAAAAGAAGCACATGTAAAGTTAGGTGCAAAAACGTTGTGATTGCTAGAGATCAACACCATTAAAAGGAAGCGAAATCCTCTGCACTAGGAGAAAAAGAAAGACACCTTTAGGACATTTTTGGAACTGGCCAGATGACAGCAATCACAAGCCCAAGCTTGTGAAAATGTAGTTATTTCAAAAACTTTGCTTTTCAAAGGCCCATCCAGGAGTCCTGCTCCCACAGACCCTATTAAGATTTTGTTTCCCCAGGATTCCTCTTACTGAATTCAGTCATTAAAGTGCTCAGAGACCACAGGAATCATGGTTCAAGGGGTCTTGTTGCTGCTTGAGCTGTTGTCGGTCACATGTATGCACACAGAATGCAAGATTACAGGATGAGAGAAGTTTATTTGTAGATTTCAAGGGATTTATTGAGAGTATAGACAAGCATGACAGGATTAGAGTGCCTGCAAGAAGCCACTGAGAAAATGATGCATGAAGCTATAGAAGTGGACCCAAAACTGCAATGAAAAACTGAGAAACTTGCAATGCCAGGAATATGGAATCTCCAGTGAAAAAAAACCACAGACAGGAAGCAGGGCTGGCCCAGACAAAAGCCATGGGGGCTGCAGCCAGATATGCCATTAGGGTAGAGTGAGCCATGCATTTTGGAGCTCAAAGCATGGCACCACATGTCCCAGATGCCAGATGGAGCTACAGGACTTAACTTTGCCCTGCTGGGCTTTCATTTTGCTTTGGTTTGATTGTTCTCTATCTCTTATTTTTCTCTTTTGGAATGAACATGTTTACTTTGTGTCATTTTACCTTAGGAGCATGTAATTTCCTTGTTAAAATTTTTGGTGGTATGCAGCTAAGAGCTTACTTTAGTTTCAGAGAAGAAGTTTGAGCAATACTGAGATGTTTTAGACCTAGAGAAAAGAATTAGTTCATTTTCAGTTGTATGCAAGAGTATACAAGTTGTATACAAGAGTTAGCTGGAATTATGACCTTTTTATTATCTTTGTATTAAATATAGTTTAAGCAGTTTGGGTGTCAAGTTGACAAGGAGTTACTTGTTATCATTAATTTGATGGTCAAATTTATTGCTTGACAGACATCTAATAGATGAATAAAGTGTTTGTCTAACCACTTTCTTATTGCAGAGACACAATAACTGAGATGTGTATCTTATAAGATAATAGATTTATTTTGACTCAGAATGTCAGTGGATTTATTCTATGGCCACCAGTAAAGATTTTTCAGCTCTGCTCTTTTGGTACTGATTCTTAGGGTGGAGATAGCTAAAAGCATCTAAAAGTACCCATGCTAAAGCCAAAACACTGAGCTGCATTGAAAGTTCTGTCAGATAAAACAGCCCAGCAACTTTATCTCAGTGTTTCACAAAGTCTCAGTACATTGGCAAAATGTAGACAAATTTCCTTCCAGAGAATAACTCACATGACCACCAGTCCAACTGTTAGTGAAGTCCTTCTTACCAACTGAAACCTCCTGAGCACAGCATTCTGTAGTTTTCCTGGCCAGCATCTCTTTAACCCGCAGAGCTCCTGCCACAGCCATTTGCAAAGGCTTCTGAGCCACATTGTTAGGTAATTATAGCAACAACCTCACTTCTCTGGCACTAAAATCTATCTTAGTAACTTATTACCTGATACCCACAGTTTAAAGGAGAAGAAGTTTATTTTGACTCAGTTTATAGACATTTCAGTTCATAATTATCAGGTTCTAATACAAAAATGCACAGTGGAGGGGCCTGCCACAGAGTAAAGCTGCTCATACCATAATGGTCAAGAAGCAGACAGCAAAAGGAGAAGCGATGGGAGGAGACAAATCCTCCAGGTCACAGCCCCAGGTACCTGCCTTTTCTGACCAGGCCTTAGCCCCTTACAGCCCATGTAGCTATAGTGCTGCATTGTCCATTTGCCTTCCAAAGTACAGTCTCTGAAAGAAAGAAAGTTTGTGGGGTCATTCTTGATCAAAACCATAATGGTTCACTTCTGGGTGTGTCTAGGTGTGTCATGGGGACATGATCTTGGTGACTATACCTAGTCCCTAGGAGTTTTCTGTCTGTCTCCTCCCCTGCCCTTTGCTTCCTGGTTACCCTAATGTGAGCAGCTTTATTCCTGCATGTTCTTCCTTCACGCTGCTCCTGAGAGTCAACTGACTATGAACTGAAACCTATAGCACTGTGAGACAAACTTTTCTTCCTTTGAGTTCTACAGCTCAGGGTCTTAAACACCTCGACAAAAATCTGACTAACACACTTCTCATCTAGAATTTCCATAAAAGTTGGTGTTTGGGAGCAATTTAATATATGATTATATTGAACGTTGTCAACAATTCAAAAAAACATTCGAAACTTGCCTGACAAAGTGTTTCACACACATAAGATTATATTTTAGAACTATAATAACCCTCAAAACCCTAGTCAAAGTCATGGTGCTCAGCTTCATGATTTTAGAAGATGGTGGAATTCATGAGATAGGCATAGTAGGGAATTTAAGTCATTAACATATTCTATCTAAGGGAATTGTGAGACAGTAGTCTTCTGTCTTTTTGCTTCCCAACCACTCTGAAGTGAATGGGCTTCTGTTTTCATGAGCTTACACCATAAGACACTGCCTTGTCAAAAGCTCCAAAGCATTAGAAACACCCAAATGTGCCCAGAAACCTCCAAAATTGTGATCCAAAAGTAAACCTTTGCTCTTTTTAAATTGATTATCTCAGGGTTTTCTTTGTTATGTAATGCAAAGTAGACTAATGTATCTGACCAATTGTACTGTTTCCTTGCTTCTGTTAAGCACATTTCCTCATAGACACTAGGCCAAACATTCTTCCTTCCTGACATTGCACATGCTATTTCCTCTCCAAGGAGAGCTCTTCTTTCCTCTACATAGCAGTTTTTGTCTCATTGCTCACATCTCAGCTTCTTCTAGAAAAGAGTTCACTTACATAACTATCTACAACACATTTCCTGAGTCCATCACAAACCATCACCTTTATCCTCTGCCTCAATATCCAGCTCTCTAGCTAAGACGTTTTGTAATTTTTATTTTTTGCTAGATGGCTCACCA
Source organism: Dolichotis patagonum (assembly GCA_004027295.1). Classification (NCBI taxonomy): domain Eukaryota; kingdom Metazoa; phylum Chordata; class Mammalia; order Rodentia; family Caviidae; genus Dolichotis; species Dolichotis patagonum. The sequence goes on from PVJX010007691.1 coordinate 50,336, forward strand.
CTAATGGCTTAAACTCTCCCTTCTGCTCTGTCTGCAAGATGTTTGAATGCAGGAACCATAGCCCCTTTTATTTTTTTCTAAGTATCTTCAATGACTAGCAAAGTGAATTAATGGATATTAGTCAAATGGAGGACTAATTGGTAAAGATATGGCTAAAATGTTGACTTCACATAGATTTCCAAAGTTTAGAAATAAAAACAAAAATCTGTCAACAACACCAAAAATAATCTTTTATAAGATCCTGAGTATTTCATTTTTATATGCTAATAACCACTCAAGGTAAATATTGGAAACTTCCACAGGCATTTTACGTTAAAAGAAAACTCAAATGTAGTTTTTCTGGAGTATTACACACCTTTATATATTTAACTTCAGAAACAAATCTCAGATATACAGCTCTTGGGGAAATAGGAATCTCAAAATAAAATTATCTATTCACTATCAGAAGGTTATTTGTCAATTTTGATGGATTTTTGCTGACAATGGAGGGCTTTATTGCCCTTTGTAACTGGCATGGCTTGGTAATACAGCTGGCAGAGTTAGAGAGCATCTCAGGCACTGGAACAGAGATTTTCCTCAGTATGAAGCTAATTAAGCCACACAGGGGCTCCCACCCCTGAACTTGGCCTCATTAGCACCATGCTGCAACCAACGAAGCCAAGTAGCCAGATAGACTGAAGGCCAAAATACTCCTACTGACATTTTAGCTCTCGTTTTCTATCAGAGAAGAATCAACTTTTGATATTTATCAGACAGTGTGGTGCTAAATTCCACAACTTAATTATACAGATATTTCAGAGGGGAGGCCAGGATAACAGTTAAAAGAGCTTTAGATTTGTACATAAGGTTTGTTTCACTGTTCCCTGAAGTATGTTATTTTTTTGAATAGTTTGTGACTTTGAGTTGGAAAACTCATGACTAAAGCACAGGGACTCTCACTTAGCACAGGAAGAATATAAAATAAAAATAAAGTCAAAAAAGCACCAAAAATCTGGTTGACTTTTTAGGATTAAATTAATATTATGGTTAAAGTTGTTGATTCATTATTGTACTTATTGTCTCTGAAATATATGTGACCATAATATTAAGTAATATAAATGAGACACACAAGCTTAAATATCCATGGAAGAAATGTGAAACATAAAGGGCAAAATAAAACATAGATAATAGGAAATAATGAGATACATTTTTCTCAAAGGTGAAGGGCATCAAGAGATGGAGGGATGGTGGATGAAGGGAGGGATAGAAGATACGATTTGCTGCGTACATGTACCAACTCCATGCAAGGAGTGTAAATAATACGTACATAAAAATACACCAAAAATAAGAGTCAAGGTCATCTAGAGATGAAGTGAAAGAAGAGGGAGGAAAGGGAAAAAGGGATTTAAAAAGGAATTAAGGTGTGTATGTACACGTACTAACTTCACACAGGAATGCAAACATTATGAATTACACACATGTGCTAATAAAAACAAAAAATAAATTGCAAAAAAGGATTAAGTAAGCAGTACATGCACATACACGTACATACATATGCATGTATATATGCATCTAAAACAATTATACAACACTACTGTTTTACTTCAAGTGTCATTACATGTTCTAAGCCAACTATAAAGTAACAACTATAAAGTTAGTGGGATTTCTACTCTGAAGTTTGGATATTCTGAAACCTGTACTATTATTTCACTTGCATTCTTTTTTTTTTAACTTGCATTCTTTCTGTTACCTATTTTGTGTTCAGGCAAAAGGATATTAAACTTGATAAGTAGCAACAGAAGAATAAGTAACAAACAGTACAAAACCCATCACAAAGAACAACAATGGAAGAAAGCATTGTACTGATGTTGTTTTTCAGCTGAATAAAGTACTAATGAATAAATAAAAAATAGAATTCTTGGAAATTTTGAAACAGTGGAAATCCTTTCCCATTTTTGCAATAATGAAAATCATTGCAATCTGGAGCAATAATTATTTAAATAGTTTCTGTATGGAATTTCATCTCAGGACCTGTCATCATTTCATTTCACAAAGTTTAAAGATTACAAAGGAGCAAGTGAAAAAATGCTAGAAATTGCATTTTACAAGGACTGGGTTATATTGTCTGGGTACATGCCTGCCTTCCATTTATAAACATAGGTACCATATACTAAACAAAATGTATCTAAGCATTTAGTGTTAGAGTAGCATGAAAGCTTTCAACTATGCTTCAAGCATCTCAAAACCTTCATAAAAGAATTTTAAAAGGTGAATATTTCTTTTCAGTAATAACTTATAAACTGATTTTAAAATTTGTTTTGACTTCATTTTGTACTTTGACCTAACAACCTAACTGACATCACAGGTTTTCTACCATAAATAAATACAAAATTAAACAAAATACATGAAGCAATTATTTTCATTTTCTCACCACAAATATCACAGGATGAGAATCTCTGCAAAATGGAAATATAACAAATGAGCCTATCGACTACCTATGATTCTGCTCAGAGATAGTTTCCAAATTGCGACCCAGAGACATAAACCTAAGCAAGACATGGAAATCTCAGTGAGACTTAGAGACAGAGACAGGAAGATGGTATTCCTTAAGCAGTTTGGTATTTTAAGTACTGGTGCTGAGGAGAAAATTATGCAGGGAAGCAGTCCCAATACCCACCCTAGTGACCTCTGTAAGTCTTTTGGTAAATATTAGGCTTTTGTATCCACAGGGTGAGGAACTTGAGAGTCCTGACAGAGTACAATTGTGGATCTGTGAGTTGTGGATTCTAAGTGTTGAAATATGCCAACATACTTGTAAGTTCAGTACCATGCAGTGGAAAGACTCCACTAAATACCTCAAATATTCTATGAAATCCTCACAGTTAAAGTTTCAGAAGTAAATGCTGCATAAGACTCAAAATAATAAAACGGAATAAGAAAATTTAAAAAGTTGAAGCAGATATACCTGTAATTATCTGGCATAATGAAACTGAACACTCTTTAAATAAAAACGACAAAATTCACATTCTCAGTGATGCAGCAACCATAATGTCAAGCATAAAACAAAAATGTAGCTGCAAAGGTAAAGGAAAATCAGTGAATTTATCATGAGAATTCCACTATCAGAAATATTAACGAAAATATTTTGCTAAAATGTAAAAAAAATGCCAAATAAGTAAATGCATATATAATGAGAAAAATATACAAAAAGAAATTTTTTCATTAATATAAAGTTGATTATTAAAGCAAAATAATAACAAAATATTTTATGGTATTTATAATGAACCATAAAAAGAACAAACTATCATTAAAATGAACAGACTATCACTGGAAAAAATGATATCATTTGCATGCTGTTTTCAAGTGATATATTTATTCTAAAAGCACAGATATTTAAAATTAAGGAAATGGACAATGGTATATCATGCAAATATTTAAAGCTCTAGAAGCTGTTTTAATATGAGGAAAAATAAACTTCAAGGTAAGGAATACTACCAAAAATAAAGAGACTCATATCATATTAAATAGTGTAATTTTTTAAAAACATACATATGCATTCATCAAATAAAAGTTCTAAAATACATTAAAATTGACAGATTTTAAAGAAAAATGTAAAAATTCACAAACATGTAGGAAACGTTAATACTTTTCTCTCAAAAATTCTATTATAATAGTAGATTATAAATTAGAAAAAAAAAAACAACTAAGGACCTAGAAAATTCAAACACTATAAACCAACCATAACCACATTGATACACAAAGTGTGCAATACTCAAGAGCTACACTGTACATAGGATTCAGTTTGAGAATTCTTGAACTCTTGGGATGTTTGCCAAGACAAATTATATGTGTGGCTATAAGAAACTGTCAATAAATTTCAAAGAACCAAAATCATAAAGAACATATTGTCCACATGAGGATAAACCAGGAATCAATAAAAATGTAATCTTTGGAGAATCTCCAATGTAATAAGAATATTTGGGAAATATATACACTTATATAAAATACATGAATCAAAGAAAAGGTCACAAGCAGAAGTGGAAAATATTTTTAAATTATGTAATAGCAATAACACCACCTATCAAAAATTACAGACTTACAGGGAATTCCATGGCTTTCAAAGTTTATGTTAACAAGGAAAAAAGGTATAAAGTGAGTAACAATAACAACACATTTCTCAGAGAAATTTAAAAGACCTTTATATTAAGTAATATTATAGTATAATATACTACACTAATATAGTATTGTATGTTATAATATTAAGTAATATTATTGTATATATTACAATATTTAGTCTTCTACTCTGCAAAAAAGATATATTTCTTTATCTAAAATAATCATGAATGAGTTATGTCCCAAAATGCCATGTTGAATTAATATTTGAAATTTAACTTAAAACTCTACATTAACAAAAGATAAAGTTATATGGTTATTATTGTTCAAAAGCATTTAATATAATTTAACTAACATTAATGATATTTTTAGCAAACAAGAAACAGAAAAATTTTCCAAAAACTAATAAAGAATACTTATTTTTAAAATCTTCTAACAATATTATGCTCACTGATGAGAAACAGAAATTTTGCTACTCAAATTGGAAACAAATCAAGATACTCATGGAAACTTTTGATTTAAAATTGTATTAGAAGTGCACACCAGTGTTACAAGGACAGACAGCCAAATAATTCAGTCAAAAAGAAAGTGTAAAGAGAGTTTCCAAAGATGGTGGACCAGTAGGTAGCAGGATATGGATCCTCTCTGAGAGAGACAGCTCAAATGCCAGAATAGAACACCCAGGAGAGATGCAAACAAGAGAGATGGAATCTCACAACCCAGGAAAAAACTAAAGTGAAAAAAATCACTCAAATATGAGTTCCTGGGGTTACCATTAGAGAAGCTAAGATTGGCAAGTACTGCGCCGACCACCTGAATTCCTGCCGGAGATCGACCTGACCCACCGAACTGCGGCAATACAACTGGCTTGAGCGGCTGCAGCATGAAGCTGAACAGCCCTGTGGGCAGTTCGCCCAGACCCAGCCCTGCAAACGAACCACCCAGAGGCACTGTGAACTCATGCAGCCGTGCTGAGGTCAGAGATCAGGGAGCCCAGTATTTCTTAGGGACCAGCATCAACATGCGGTGAGTGATGAGAATAAGACCCTCCCATAGGAAAGGGGCAACTGAGTGGATGACATGTTGGATTTGGGCAGGACAGCCCTAAATCCATAGGAAGTGGATTCAGTTGGTTTCTCACGCCTTGCAGATTGGTGGGATTTACTTGGACTGGGCCGCGCCCCTGGCCGGGACCCAGTGGGTTGCTACAAACTAATTCCCTGAGCATAGGGTACATTGAGGCAGTGAAAGCCTGTAAAGGTTGACTGCCCCAGAGGGGAGGAGCCAGTGCACACTGCCTTGCTTGAACTTTAATCTCTGATAGCCAACAGAAGAGGGCAGAAGCTCCTAGCCTGCGTACTCTAGAGGAACTTTAACCAACAAGAAAAGGGGCTGGGAATTGCACTATACACTTGTACAGAAGGAACCAAAAACATGATGAGAGAGAGAAATAAGAAAAAGCCCCCAGCCCCCAACCCTGGGAGTATTGATACAGGAGAGGTAAATACAAAAGAGATTGAGGGCAGCAAACATGCAACATCAACACAGCATCAGCGGACATAAAGAGATATCTTCAGGACCTCGTAAGCGGGACTAAAACTGAAATACTAATTCAAATTAAACAAGAGATAAGTAGATTAATAAAAGAAAACTGGGCACCTCTCAAGAAGACGCAGACAGAAAAATGGAGAAACACAAAAAGAGAGAAATGTTCACTGAAGACTATAAAGCAAACCTAGAATTCATGAAGCAGATTCAAATAGATTACCAGGAAACTAAAGACTCTATAGAAAGTTGGCAAAACTGCTTGAAAGAAACCAAAGATAGACTATCAAAAATTGCACACAGGCTTGCAATGTGTGATCATGAAAGGGAAGATCTCTTAAAAATAACAAGGGAGCAGGCAATAACAATTGGAAAGCTAGAGGATGACAAGAGGATCTATAACTTAAGAATAAAGCATATGAATGAAGAAGCAGGAGTCAAAACAGAGGAACTTCAATGGCTATTCACAGAAATTATTAAGGAAAACTTCCCAAACATAGAAAAAGGAAATGATATGCAGATGTGTGAAGCACACAGAACTCCGGCCACCTAAAACCAAAACAGAGCTACACCTAGAGACATAATAATCAAGATCCCAAAAATTCAATATAAGAACACAATATTAAAAGCCATCAGAAAAAAGAAACAGATCACCTATAAAGAAAAACCCATCAAAATCACTGCAGACTTCTCGACACAGACCATCAAGTCAAGAAGAGCTTGGACTAAGTAATTCAAGCCCTGAAGGAGAACAAACTCCAGCCCAGATTAATGTGTCCTGCAAAATTCTCTCTAGAAAGTAATGGGGAAACAAGATGCTTCCATGACAAAGAGGAACTAGAAAAATTTGTGACCACCAATCCAACCCTACAAAAAACACTGAAGGACATTTTAGAGAGAGAGAACAAAGAATATGAGCATCTCAGGAACAGTGGCAGAGAGGCCTCAGTGAACGGGGCAGACAATGGAGTGGAACAGAAATATAGACAACCAATGGCAGAAAAACAGGATAGCAGAAATAAGGCAGAGAAGATTGGCTGTAATCTCTAGTATAGATGGCCTTGAAATATGAACAGAGAGAAACACAGGCAGAGTAGATCAGGAGATAAGGTCCATTGAGAGGCTCTATATAGGGAGGCAGTGGGACCCAAAACAAGCAGTGCACCATACGGGAATGAAAGTGGAGGAATTGTCTAAAAAAGGGAGGCAGAGGATATTGTTAATTGGGTAACAAGATTTAAAATTTACATTATTCTCACCACTCTGCTTGGATGGATTACATGCTGTTCCAGTGTGTCTACTTATACTAGACTTGAGGACATGGTCAGCTATCCCCAAAATAAGAGGATATATTATGGTAATCATCCCTGATTTCCTATTAACTTAATCTGAAGCCCTGTATACCTTATACTGCCCTATTATTTGAATCTGGTTTGTCAGATTGCTACTTTGTATTGACTGATTTTATTTAAATCTGTTATGATTGATAGCATCAAGTCTAAGAGTATAGGCAACTACACTGAAGATGACAAGATTCACTGAGATACCCAACTCTGGTTTGATTATTACTTGCTTTTGAAATCTTATAATGTCTCCAATGATTCATTTTTATTAATGTTGTTATATACTGCTGAGACATCATGGTAACCATTGTAGATCTTGTATTGAGGTTTTATATGACTTTTTTGCTTCATGTTTTTCTAGGAATTGCTTTGTTTTATCTTGTTTTGTTTTGTTTTTCCCCCTAATACAGAAATGATAGATGTACATGTAGAGACTAATGCATGTGTAGAGCTTATATACAGTTTACGAGAACCAACTATATAACACACGTTGAAATGAACAACTACTTTGAAAAAAAAGAACACTACAATACCCAGTGCTGATTCCATAATGTCATGATGTGAAATCCAGCAAAACTATCACTTTTTGTTCAAAGTGATTTTAGCTTGTTTTGTTTTGTTTAAGTTCAACACACATGAAGGTATGGACAGCTGTTTTGAAGAGAATGAGAGACACTATGATAGCCATTCTTGGCTTCCCTATTGTCAGGTCTTGAAGACCTGAAATGCCTTCCTCGTCCTGCTCAGATCAATTCCATACTATGCTGTTCCATGTGAATTCCCTGTATGTGACAATATGGACAACTATTTGGAAGAAAACAAGAGTAAGTACGGTATAGAGTGAATGTCTCTGATTTTCTAACTTTGAAATTTATGTCTCCTACATTGCTTTCTTATGACCCGCTTTGTTCTGTTTTGTTGTGTTTAATTTTACCCTTTTGATATAATTGCATGTATATTTGAGTGGGTAAGATGGATGACCATATTGCTGTTTTTGTCAGATCATGGAGCAGAACTATTAATAGTCTCACTGTTTGAATGTCTACTTTATATGTTTTAACTTTGTAATTTGAACAACTGTTTCCAAGAAGTCAGTATGTAATTTGTCAAGTGATAATCTCTTAGTTTTTCTTTTGTTGTTGTTGTTCTTTTCCTTTTTTCCTTGGAATTCTATATTGTTGCTACCCTTTATTCTTTTTTTTTTCTCTTTAAAAAATTTTTAAAAAAGAAAAACAAAATGTAAAAATCACTGTATTCACAAGACAAGAATATATACATGGAATGCTAAGAAATCTTAGTTGCTATGAAAGCTTCTAGAAGTCAGTTAATTTAACCAATTTGCCTAATAAATTATACTTCCATACAGCAGAAAAACTGAAAAATAAAGTTAAAAAACAAAATTAAATGATAATTAAAAATAAATTTTCCAAAAATATGCAATATTTCTGCTCTGGCAATAGATAAGTCATTGGTAAGAATAATTAAAGAAATTCAATGAAGTAATAAGCCATATTGTGAGTCAAACTCAATATTAATAAAATATCAATTATTCCCACAGTAATATATAGATTCAATGTTGTGCATATTTCCAGGATATCTTAATAGAAATTGACAAATTAATTTTTGGTTTTTACATGACAATGCAGGAAATCCATAGTAGTTAAAATAATGTTGAAAAAGTACAAGGTTGAGAAGTTATAGCGTGTGATTTCAAAGCAGAAAATAAACTATGACAATTAATGATATACAATACTGTACTGACATGATGATAGAAAAGTGCGATAGAACATAAATAAGCATATGATTACATGATCTTTTCAAAAAATATACCAACATAGTTAAGGGAAAGAAATATTGTTCAACATACACACAGAATTCTACAAACTTAAGGAAAACAAAATCCGTGGGCCTATTTCATAACTTGAATAAAAATAAGTTCAATATGGACTATCAACCTTAATGTTAAACTAATACAATGCTGCTAAAAAATTTTGTTGAAAATCCTCACAACCTGGAGGTAAGAATTTCTTAGAATAAAAAAATTAATAGTAATAAAGAAAAATATTGATAAATTAACCTTCAAAAAATTAAAAAATTTCTCTTTAAAAGACAATTAAAAAACTGAATTGGTAAGCCATAACGTAGGACATTAGTGATTTGACTTCTTATACTGAATTTATAAGTAAAATATAGTGTTAAGAACTCCTCTAACAATAATAATAATACAAGAAATGTAGTTAAAATGAACAAAAGATATGAGTAACCATTTTATAAAATAATATATAGAGAGATTTCAGATGAACACATTGAAAAGTGGTCAATATCATAAAAATTTAAGGAAATTCATATTAAAATTCTAAGGCTACATCCACAGAATGACTGACACATTAAGACTGGCACATTGAGACATTTAACAAATATAAGAAATGTTAATGTATTAACATTTTTCTGAGTAACAGATGATTGATAGAGGTATAAAATTGTACAGTTACCCTGAAAAGTTACTTAGAATTTTCTTATAAAGTTATCCACACTTACCCTATGGTGCAGCAATTGCACTCCCTTATAATTCATAAAATAAGGAAAAGTATATGTCTATCCTACCATTTGTACAAGTACATAAGATTATTTATAATAATAAAAAAGATGGAAACAAATAAAATGAAATTATACATAGTATTTATATACTATTTTATTTTATTTACATATACGTGGCTTTCAAACTTTTTTCATTTTATTTGTATGTGTAATTTCATTATATATATATATATATATATATGATTTTCAAACTGTTTTACTTTTTGTAGTTAGATTGTAAATATATTAGGCTTTGCAAGCCATATGGTTTCTGTCAAAAATTTTAAAATATGCACTGAAAAAGTCACAGAAAATACACAGATGAATGTGTATAGCTGCTTCAATAAAACTTTATTTTCGAAAGCAAACAACTGTGGGCTGGGGTTGTAGCTCAGTTATCTATGCATTTGCCTGGCAAATGCGAGGTCTTGAGTTCAATCCCCGGTACCAAAAAAAAAAAAGCAAACAACTGACTGAGCTTGGCTCATAATGCAATACAATTGCTGCTGTAGTATTTATTGATTCCTTAACATTAACCTGTTCTCCGTGCAAAACATATGTGCCATATAATTCTGTGTTAGAATAGATAAAACATGGTAATTGGTATATGTAATTGACATCTGGTGCATAGTTACCTTTGGGGACTATCAGACTGCCTGAGAAGGGAACAAAGGAACTTTTCTAGATACCACAAACTACATCCATTAGGCATGTGGGTACATGAATGCTTTCATTTTTTTAAAATTTAGATATACCTTCAATAAAAAAATCATACTTATTTCATCAAAAAATAAAAATTGATGCTGATAACAGTATCTAGAGCTTATCATTTGTGTTCAACCTATTTTGGAACTATGATCTGTAATAAGGATTTTAACTGAATATGGTAAAAAGAAGTAAAAATTTTCCTCAGTTTAAAATAATGAAAATGTTGTAAAATAATGAAGACATTCTGAACAAATTTCAGTGTTCAAGTTTGTAGATTAGGCAGGCTGTTTGCATTCTCTATTGTGTAAGCCAAGCAGATTCTTATGACACTAAATAATTATATAGAATCTCTATATAAGAGAGATGAGACTTTTCAGCACTGGAAATGAGAAATTAAATGAAAAAGTCAAGAGAAACTGTATAGAGTGAGATTGTTTTATGTATTATTCTGCCACCTCATATCAGGATGGGCATACACACACACATGTGAACATTTGGAAGGTGAGTTTGCTCCTCAATGACTTGGCCTCTGAAGCTAAGCTTGAATACAGCTCCAGGATTTAACAAACTGTGTAACTATGGTAAGTCAAGTGACCTTTGCCGTTCTGAGTTCTTCATGGGTAAGATCTAGATAATAATAGTATCTAAGAAATAGAGCTCATTGAGGAATCTATGAGACAAGTAAAAAGATATTTTAAAATAATATTTTAGTCATTAAGTGAGCTCAATAATGGTAGTTGTTATGGTTATTTTATCAGATATGGTCGCAGAAAGTGATACACATATTGATATTAATGGTTTCCTTTGTGATGTAAGAATTATGGCTAGATTTTAATAGCTTGTAAGAATGTAAGAATTATGGCTAGATTTTAATGGCTTTTTTATAACTTTATAAATTTTTTATAAATTTTATAAATTTTTTATAATTTTATAAATTTTAAAAATTTTATAAATTTTTATAATAAAAACCTTTAATTTTGAAAAATTAAAAATTTTTATCTTCCTAAATATCAGGCAAAAATCCCAGTGCCCTCCAAGATAGTCCAGCTGTCCTTGCAATATACAAAGACATCATCCTTACTGAATTCTATGCTGTAACTCTGTGAAAATATCCCTTCAATAATTAAAGCATTAGCCAGTTGGCCTTTTCCATCAAATCATAACAGAAATAGCTGATCACCACATTATGTAAAGAAATTCTGTATCCCAAGGCTGGAGATTAATAGAATGCCATATTCCATTGACATTGTCACACTAAACAACACTGTTCTCTCCATGCAGCCACAGAAGTGGGTACGCTGTTCTGAGCCAATCTAAGGTGATTATCATGGAAGCAGCACTCATTTCACTAACAGCAAGGCATATTATCCTTCATGCATGGTCTAGCATCCAAGTTTAATAAGATTCTGAAAGTGAAACTGAGAACTTTTAGGATAAGGCCCCTAAATCCTGTGGAAAATAATTTGTCTTATCATATTTCTTTGTAAACTCTGAGTCAAATAATCTCTTCAATCATGTTATCAAATCAAGTTATTAAAGAGAAGGAGATACATGTACTACAAGAACAAGAAGGCAATGATGATTTGCATAGCTGACGGTTTTATTAAACTAGTAGAAAAGTTTCTCATGCTATAGACACTGGAAGGAAAAAGAGACAAATTTTATATTAGGAAGACATAGATAAATCACAATGTAGCCTTTTAAATTATAGTTTGGGGCAAGGTTAAAAGACTCTCAAAATTCAGTACTATGCTTAAAAAGCATAAAACCAATCAAAAGCTCCCTCATCACCCACAGGATAAAATAAAAACTACTTTGCTTAACAAGCAAGCGCCTTCTTCATTGAGGACCAGTGCTCTATACTTACACCCCTGCCTCTCCTCCTGTGGCTCAGCAATGCCGTATAGTTGCTGATCCCAGTATCTTTGCAGTGCCTCAACACATGTTCTTTTCCACAGTTAAAATGTCTCTTAGGTCTCCCTTATTTGCCTGATTTATGACTAAACATTTTTCAATAAGACCTTACATTTTCCAAATACCAGGAAGAACTATCTTTTTTGCTGCCTATATGTTGCACATGTGTTTATGTCAACCGACATGTTGGTCTTCTCAAATTGGACTCCATGTTTCATGAGAGCAAGGGAAAGGTTGTGTCTTGATTGTGCTTATATCACTCAGCAAGATAAATAGCACATGCTTTATAAAAATGTATTAAATGAGCATATTTAACTGAGAAGATAAAGCAATGATTTTTTTAAATTATCACAGGATTTAATAGGAAGACTATACATAGAAGGAGGAAAACCCAAATTCTTTGGTAGTTGTGAGCTTTTGTTCCTCTAATGTTTCATCAAATTTCTTTCTGCTGCTAAAATTTCTTTTTGTCTATAATCTTTTAAATTATTGAGATATGACTTAGATCAATATTATTTGACCTGATACTCAAATGTCTCATGAAGTCACAATAATCAAGGTCAAACATCAAGGTCAGGCAGAGCTTCCCCTCACTGAATGGATGGAAGCTAAGGATTGTAGGTATAATACACTACAATGGATCAAGATTTTATGTATGCTTTATAGTTGTTCCAGGACAGAAATAACAAACCCTTTACCAAAAGTAATTTAATCTCCAGTAAAAATTAGATGGACATTCTTTTTTTCCCTAATAATAAAAGTGCTTTTTAAAATTAATGTTTAAATGCCATAGTACATGAAAATATTCTCCTTATAGAAATTAAGTGATTCTACACATTATAGGACATTGTTGGGGAATTTAATTCTCCTTGTCCTGGTTAGCAAGCACTGAATTGTTGATAAACATAATAATCCATCCAGCTTTGAGCTCAAGTTGCTCATAGCCTAAGCTATAAACTGACTGCTGTGGACAGGCAGCTCTGCTCTCTCCAGCGAAGGCCAGAGGGCCACAAACATGACCCAGAAGGGGAGTCAGAACCCAGTTTGGTTGCTGACTTGCACCACCCTGCTTCCCTACAGCAATAATTTCCTGTAGTCTCTCTTTTTGTCCCAGTGATCTAAGCATCCAGCCAGGGCTGGTTGAGTCACCTCACCTTACTCCTGTTGCCTTACTAACAAACTGGGTTGGTCTCTCATGGTATGTCACACCAAGCCCTGAAAAGGCAGGCTTTGTAAAAGTCAAAGCTTATTCCAGAGGCAGCAAAACATGGAAACGGGAAGGGCTCATTAGGGATAACTACAAGATAAAGAGGCAGGATGGTTCGGAGCTGCGTGGTGTGACTGGAGGAAGGAAAGTTGCAGTGATAGGTGCTCTGGTAAGCAAAGGTTCTGGTTTTCCTAGGATGCATGCTCAGAACACAGTTGCCATCCCTGTGCTAAGGATGGAGTCTTGCACTTTGAAATTCAAGGTTGCCTATCAGATCTATGTTCAGGCCCAAGGGCAGAGATCAAATGTTCGACTGGTTTGAGCCAGACAAACTATCCTCCAAGTTCCTCCAAAACAACTGGGTTCACCATTACCGTGAATGTACAGCCCTGGAATGTCATTCTGAGCAAAACAATTGAGAGATTAATAGCTATGGTAACCTCTTAAATTGCTGAGAAGAGCAAGTAACTAAAAGAGTGAAGTCAGATATCTACCCTCTCCTTCCTTTCCTGGCTTCACTTGACCTTCCCATGCCCAGGGGCGCCTACAGGAGCTTTCACTTTCAACTTTCACTTCTGGGTGACCAGGGCTGACAGGAGCACTTCCATTAAGTTCTACCAAGGAAAATCACCAAGGACCCGTGACTTTGTGTGTGTATATGTTTTATTTTAAAGAGAAAAAAATTTCAAAACAAGATAAGAAAGTAACAATAGTTACTACATTGCATATGGTTATCTTTAAATTAGTGTACAAGATATTGGCATTTAACTGTTCAAGCAATATTAGCACAAACCTTTCTTTTCAAAGAACTAAGGGAAAATAGTAGTATAATCTAATATATGTAAGTATTATATATGCTAATACTATATATATACTATATACTATTATATATACTATATACTATATATACTATATTATATATACTATATATATACTATATACTATATACTATATACTATAAACTATATACTATATACTATATACTATATACTATATATACTATATACTATATATACTATAATATATATATATACTAATGTATAATATATATAGCTATTTCTTTCCTTCTTTTCTCCTTTTCCCCATCCCAGATAATCTTTCCTTTTGAAGTTTGTTCCCATTTTACAATACCTATCATACATTTTGAGTCTTATTTACTCTTTCATCTTCTCACACTAGGAAGACAATACAATGTTTGCACATGTGTATCTGGTTTATTTCACTTATGAGTATGGTCCTGAGTTGCATCCATTTACCTATAAAAGTCTCAAGTTTGAAGAGACTGACAGAAAGATGGTGGAACAGTAAGCAGCAGAGTAAATAGCCTCTCTGAGAAAAACAGTCCAGATGCTGGAATATAGTATTATGGAGAAGACAAGAAGGAAACAAGTAGGTCCCCCTCAAACCAGGAAGAAACTAAAGTGAGAATTGAAGCCCACTGAGAGAATATGTTTTTAAAAAAGAAAGAAAAACTTAAATAGAAGAAGGCAGTAGCTGGCGGGGCTTTCACCAGAGCCAGAACCACCATGCCACAAGCGCTGTTGGACCCAGAGACACACAGTGGCTAGCAAGCCCGAAGGCCTTGGCAGGGAGATGTGGTGGCAGAGGGGAGCAGCAGACCAGAGAATTGCACTGGCTGGTGGTGAGTGTGGGTGACTCAGTCTTCCCATGGCAGTGGGCAATTGGCCAGGTGCCATTTTGGAGTTGGGCAGGATAAAACTAGAGACAGAACTGCAGCTGGCTTCATTCAGCCTCTCCCAGCTCAGAGCAGACTGGTGAAAATTGCTTGGACTGAGTGAATCCTGCTTCTCTGCGTGGTCCAATAGCTACTGCTGAGTGATATAAGCTGAGGTTTCCTTAAACCTATCCCTAACCAACCCAAACCCCCAGTGCACACTAATGTACTGAAGACTCCTTGTGGATAACAGCTCAGAAGGAAGGGGCCAGCTTGTCCTGCCCCTGTTTACACTCCAGTAGCCAGCAGCAGACTGGGGAAAGCAGCAAACAGCAGAAATACCTAGCCAACACACTTTAGAGTAATTATAACCAATACAGGAAGTCCTGGGGACCCTGCTATCTGGAAGAAAACAGGAACATGACAAGAGGAAGAAGCAAAAAGTAGTCTCTGGCCTCCAACCCAAGCAGTACTGCTCCAGGACATGTAAACACAGAAGAGATCAGGAGTTACACATCTGCAGTTATTGAAGCAACAGCAACTGAATAAAGAAACAACTCCATGAAGCTATAAAAGAACTTAGAACAGAAATACTATTACAGGTAAAATAAGATATGAGAAACATAATAAAAGAATTGCTAAGCACCTCTAATGAAGACACAGATGAAAGAATAGAGGAATATAGAAAATGGAGGTAAAGCTTCAATGAAGAGTATAAAAAAAATTTAGAAAACATGAAACAGATTCAAAGAGACTACCAGGAAATTAAAAAGTCCATTGAAAGCTGGCAAAACTGCTTGAAAAAAACTAAAGATAGACTACTAAACCTTTTAGACAGGTTTGCAGCTTGTGATCATGAAAGGAAAGCTCACTTAAAAATAACAAGGAAACAGGAAGTAACAATACAAAGGCTACAAGATGACACAAAGAAGTATAATTTAAGAATAATAAATGTGAGTGACAAAGTAGGGGTAAACACAAATGAAATACAAAGGCTGTTTACAGAAATAATTAAAGAGAACTTCCCAAGCATAGGAAAAGGAAATGATATTCAGATATATGAGGCATACAGAACTCCAGCCAGCTATAACCAAAACAGATCTACGCCCAGACCTATAATAATCAAGATCCCAGAAATTCAATACAAGAACCGAATATTAAAAGCTGTCAGAGAAAAGAAATGGATCACCTATAAAGGAAAACCCATCAGAATCATGGCAGACTTCTCAACACAAACTATCAATCAAGAAGAGCTTGGAGTGAAGAATTCCAAGTCCTGAAAGACAATAACCTCCAACCCATGTACCCTGATGTAGCCTGAAAAACTATCTCTCAGAATTAATGGAGAAAGAAGATGCTTCCACAACAAAGAGGAACTGGAAGAATTCATGACCACCAAACCAACCCTACAAAAAATATTGAGGGACATTCTGGAGAGAGAGAAAAAGACCATGGTTTCAGGAACAGTGGCAGAGGGGGCTCATTGAATGGGGCAGACAGTGGAATGAAGGGGAAAAGTAGACAACCAATGGCAGAAAAATAACATGGCAGAGATGAGGCAGAGAAGGTTGGCTATAACCACTAATATGGATGGCCTCGATTCACCAATAAAAAAAAAAAGAAACACAGGCAGAGTGGATTAGGAGATAGGGTCTATCAATACGCTCTATATAAGAACTACAATTAACCTGAAAGAGGGTTTATAGACTGAAAGTCAAACATGAGAAAACAATGCTCTGTGTGACAAGGAACCAGATAAAAGTGGGGGAAACTTGTCCATCAGCTACAGATTGGCTAGAAAGCCATAATACTTTTATACAATGGAAAACTACTCAGCTATAAAGAAAAAAACCTTGAGGTTTTTGTAGGTAAATGGATACAACCTGAGATCATGCTCAAGGGTAAAAAGGTTCAGAATCACTTAGATGAATAGCAGGTAACCTCCCTAATCTAAAAACTAAGGGAGTTAGTGGGATGCAAAATGTACAATGCACCCTGTGAAAGTGAAAGGGGAGGAATTGTCTAAAAAGGGAAGGCAGTGGCCATTGTTAAACTTTTATCATGATTTGAAACCCATATTGTTTTCATTGTTCTGTTTAGTTTGGTTTTATTCTATTCCAGTTAGTAATAAAACCCAAAATGTGTAATTGTTATTTTAAAAAAGAGAGGAAAAGAAAGTGATCTAAAGGATATAACTGCATGTATGTGTAAGTGTGTAAGATAGATAACCATAATACTAAGTTTTTGTTGGATCGTTGAACAGAACTGTTTGCAGTTTCACTATTCTGTTTTGTTTCATAGTATCAAGTTTGAAGGTGTAGGTAACTATTTTGAAAACAATAAGATTCACTGTGATACCCATTCTGGTTTGAATATTATCTGGTTTGATTATTATCTGGTTTGAATGTCCACTTTGTATGCTTCAATTCTGTAACTTGAACAACTATTTCTAAGATGACAGTATGTAATCTATCAACTAGTGATTTCTTACTGTTTTTTTAAATACTGTATTACTTCTACCCTTTTTATGTTTTGCTTTTTTCTCTTTAAATAAAATTTAAAAAAATTTTTTTTAAAGTCTCAAGTTTATCCTTTTTATGACAGAGTGGTAATCCATTGTAAAAAAAAAAAGAGCACATATTTTTTATCCATTCCTCAATTGTTGTGCATTTGGATTGTTTCCAAGCTCCAGCTATTACAAATTGTGCTACTATAAATATGGGTACAAATATATCACTATGGTTTGATGGTTTTAATTCTTCTGGGAAGATACACATAAGGGGAATAGCTGAGTCAAATGGGACCCCCAATTGTAATTTTTTGAGGAATCACCACACTGATTTCCACAGTGGTTGCAGCAGTCTATACTACTAGCAGCAGGAAAGGAAGAATGGAGAAAAGGAAAAATGTTCCTTTTCTCCACAGCACCTCTAGCATTTATTATTGGTTGATTTCTTCATAATAGTCATTCTTTGTAGGGTGAGATAAAATCTCAATGTTGTTTCAATGTGCATGTCTTGAATTACCAGTGATGTTGAACATTTTTTCATATGTTTATTTTCTCTTTGCATTTCCAGAGAAGGCCCCAACTAATAAAGAGAATTACAGGCAATTTCACTGATGAACATAGATAGCAAAATCTTCAATAAGATACTGGAAAACAGAATGCAACAAATCATCAGGAAGATTATACACCATGACCAAGTATCACCCCAAGGATGCAAGAATGATTCAACATACATAAATCAATAAATGTAATATAGCATTTTAACAGAGCAAAGGACAAAAATCATATGGTCATTTCAATAGATGCAGATAAAGCTTTTCATAAAGTCCAGCACCCATTCACGATAAAAAAAAAACCTACAGAAAACTGGAATAGATGGTCTTTATCTCAGTCTGATAAGAGCCATTTATCACAAACCGATAGTCAACATCACACTAAATGGACAAAAAAATTTTTCTGTAAAATAAGGGACAAGACAAGGATATCCACTATCTTCACTCTTATTCAACACAGTCCAGGAAATTATAGTCAGGGCAATGAAACAAGAAAAAGAAATAAAAGGAATAATAATAGGAAAGGAAGAAGTTAAATTATTATTTGCAGATGACATGATTCTCTACATAGAAGACCCCAAATGCTCCACTTAAAAAACTGGTAGATTTAATAAGCAATTTCAGTAGTTGTGGTGGATGGATAACTGATTGTTAACTTGTAACCCCAGCTGAACTAAGTCAGTGTGGTGCTGAGTGTGGAAGGCCCACCTGAGGATTGTTGTCAGCATAGCAAGGAAAACCAGAGAGAAAGAAATAGTGTTGTTGGTTCTCCTGTTGCCATTGGTTCCCCTTGAAGAGCTTGTCAAGCTTCTTTGCACATATGAGTTTGGCTGTTATTGTCAGAGGGGCTCAGGACGTTGTTGCTGAGGATAGCTGCAGTTCACTTTGGGGGAGCTTTGGTCCTTAATTTGAGCAATGCCTTCTGGCTCCAGGGCAGATCCCTCAGCCTGATGGCACAGATCCTCCAGCCCAATGGCACAGACTTTCTGGCCTCCACCACTGACCTTTGGACCTGCCCAGTGCAGATCCATGCAACAGACTTACATGGGACGTTGCATGGGCTCTAGGTCTT
>PVJX010007692.1:0-69641 GCA_004027295.1 Dolichotis patagonum
AGTTACTTGTTTTAGCTGCAGAGACAAGAAACATTTTGCCCAAGATTGTTCTGCTGCACCTGTAAGGGCAGCACAGTCACCATCTGTCCCTTCAACAAAATCTTCTAGTATCTGTACAAAGTGTAGACTAGGGTATCATTGGGCAAATGAGTGTAAATCCAAAACGGATGTGAAAGGCCAACCTATTCTGGGAAATTCCAGTGAGGCTCGCCTTGGTCCTGACAGATAGTGGGGACGCTATAGCGCAGAGCTTCCCTGAGGCAGCCCAGGCAGGCTCGGTGCTGCAGGCACCTGGTAGGGCCTGCACCAAGGAGTTGGTGTTTGTGAGCTGCTGCAGGCTGCAATGGGCAGGCAGAGGGACAAAAGCCCAGCTGGTTGTGCCTCCTGTGTGCTTCGGCATGAGTCCCACTGGGGCTCCACGGAGCATTTAAACTGCTGGCCTGCCCGTGCCATGGCACTTACACCGTACTTGGCCGCTGCAGGCTCTCGGGGCCAGCAGGTGAGGAAGCAGGTGGGCAGACAAGCAGGCAGTGACAGGAGTGATGCCCTCACCTGGCTGTGCTGCCACGGCCACCACAGGCAACCCACAATGCCTGAGACTGCAGTTCAGCCATTACCAGGCAGCAATGGAGCTGGGGCCCACTGCTTACACCTCTGGTGGCCCTCAGCTGCCTATGGGCACTTAAGACTGATAATGGCCCAGCTCATACAAGTGCTGCCTTCCAAATGTTTTGTAAAACTTTTTACATTTCGCTTGTAATGGGAATTCCTTACAACTCTCAAGGTCAAGGAATTGAACATGCTCACCGCATGCTCAAAATTCAACTACAAAAAAGGGGTATCTTTCCCTAATCAAAGATTTTGCTCCTTCCAAGTTCTTCTAAAAAACCTCTGCTAATTGACCCATAGAAAATTCTGACTAGTATATTTGTAATTTGAAATTTTAAAAATTGTATCTAAGCTCAAAAATTTTTATTTTCTTTTGCATTTTTGGATCATTTTGTCTATAGTTTAATTTGGTTTATAGATTTTAAAAGCAGGTTTCCACCTGGGTTGCCCGCTGGTCAATATGATATCAAAACTGATTTTCTCAGAGGTCATCAGAAATTTGTTAAAGTAACTAAGTTGGAACTCTGGGTTTGTGGAACTTATTGGTTAAGGTTCCTATTGGTGAATAAAAGAGCAGCTCGCAGGGATATTATCCCAGTCTTTGTTCATTAATAGGAAGCCCCAATAATCTTGATAGTCTAATGGGAGACACCAAAAAAAATGTTGCTCAAAAAACGTATTATCGTGATATGTTTACACTGGTCATCATCAAAAGATTAAGTATTCTAGACAGTAAGTTTTGATTCAAAGATGTTGTGATTGGGTTTTCAGTAAGTCTCAAAAACTTAAGACATTTAAACAAAAATCTCTTAGGGTTGGGGGGAGATTACTGGGCAAAACTCCAATTGATGAGTAAGAAAGCCGCTGCCGAGCAAAATTAACCAGTTCGGGGCCGGGGCCTACCTGGCAAGCACGAGGTTGTGAGTTTGAGCCCCGGTATCAAAACACCCCCCAAAACATTAACCAGTTCTTGTTCACTGATGACTCCAGTTGATGGGTAAGAAAGCAGCTGTCTGGTTACATCAGCCAGTGATCTCTATAGTCTTATGAGAGACACCTCAATAGAAGTTATTAAAATTCATTGTTGTGATATGGTCACATTCGTTATCATCAAAAGATTAAATTTTCTAGACAATAAGGTTTTTTCTTAGTACTGGGGATCAAACTCATGACCTTATGCATGCCAGGCAGGTGCTTGTGCTGCTGAGCTAAATCCCCAGCCCGACAATAAGGTTTTTGATTTAAAGATGCTCTGATACAAAGGTTTTCATATTGTTATGACAATTGATTGTTATTAACCTCACGGTGTGTTAAAACGTATTAAATGTATTCATGCCTTCAGATGCACAGGTCTTCCAAAAATGTAGAACAGATTGTTTATGGTGACTGACTTTTCTTTCAGACTCAGCCACTTGCCTTTAACAAAAACTTATGCGATGTATATGTTACATATGTACCTATATACTTAAG
Organism: Dolichotis patagonum; assembly: GCA_004027295.1. Classification (NCBI taxonomy): domain Eukaryota; kingdom Metazoa; phylum Chordata; class Mammalia; order Rodentia; family Caviidae; genus Dolichotis; species Dolichotis patagonum. Next base: position 2,080 of record PVJX010007692.1, read on the forward strand.
AGATGCCTAGACATTATACAGTCCAGAAAATGTCACAAATTTCTTCAGTGACATCCCATTAAAGGTCAACTAGTTAGGTACAAGTTTCTTATATATTAGAGATGACTGAGTAAAAAAGTTATACTATGTCATCATGATTGTCATGCTACAATATTACGTATGGCTTTTGATTGAAAATTTTCATGTAAAATTATGTAGCTGTTATCTATTAACATTCTGTAGGGATTCAACTTCTAGAACATCCACGGTTAAGAGAAAATAATAGCTCTACTTTGCATTTCAGGTAAAATTTCAGGCTTGATATTGTATTTTAGGTTTGATATTCAGGTAAAATTATGTTAAGCGCACTGCTCCTGATACAATTTAATGTCAGTAACCTTCTCTTCTGTATGTTCAACCACTGAGGTTTGGAGACCAAACATTAGAAAGACAGATAGGCTAATATGTTGGTACTGGCCCACTGAGATCAATGAGGACCCCAGTTACAAGGGAAACTTAAAAAACATCCTACTACTGTGTAAGTTATAAGAACTCCTGACCAAGGAGACTGTGGGACCACAGAGGAAGGAAATTAACAGTGTATCGTGTGCCTAAGGAGAGTCATGAGGAGAAAAAAAAGCCTTCCAAACTTTCACAGAAAGTAACTTGGCCAAGCAATGGCCTTGACTCTTCCAGATGGCTGACACTGACAGAAGAACTGAGAGGTGCTATGCATGGTTCCAAGGTAAATCCTGAAGAGATTAACTGACCTTGATAGATAGCAAAAAATTTTAATTAATACTTTGACTTAAACATCAGTGTTTAAGTTTGTGTTTAAGTGTTTAAGTTTGATCTTAAACATCAGTGGAAAAGTATAACCACAAGAAAAAAATCATATGCACAGTCTTCCAAACAAGCTCCTCCAACTTCAGCCAACCACCCATCGCTTGTACCTACGAACAGAAAACAAGGCCGAGGTGTCAGGAGTAGCCGAGCTGGAGATCGCTGACAAGTACCTGAGAGCACAGAGCACCTGAGGTAAACAAGTGTTCCAGCCCCAAGAACATAGGTGATAGGTGAGTTAGTTGTTGGCAGCAATGTGCCAAATGTATAAACACGCTGTAGTCATTGAGCAGTTCTTCCATCCAGAAAGGAGGCTCCACCTTACCTCCGCTTCCAGCACTGTGCAACCTGTCTCCATCTCTATGTACCACCATCTGCATTCCAGGAAAGTTCAAGAGCTGTGCTACATGCGGCACCGCCAGTGAAGCACAGCGCTGCCACAGTGAGGCAATAGGTTATTTACTGGGGATTTAATGCCTTAACTAGAAACCAGTTTGGTGGAGCCCCCCCCCACCAGCACATGGGTCTGAAAATTGAAGTGGGAATGTACATGTGGCTCTTAAACACTGTATCTAGCAGGGCTAGAGTGCAACTTCGCAGCACATTGCTTGCCCAGCACTTGTGAGGCTGAGTTCCATCCCTAGCACTGGGGTGGGAGTGGGGCTAATAGCTCAATAACGGATTGTTCTTATTCTGGACCTGCAATCTGAAGATTATGTGGGGACATGTTGGGGTGGAGGGGATTCCCTCAGTGCGTCCACAAAGGGGAAGAGAATCTACCACACACATCTGCACGAGGGGCATGTAGGAAACGACGGACAGATGATTCACATCTCATTGTCCTCAGAGATAAAGGTCTGAGCCAACCAGGTTACGAAGGCTGAGAATCCGAGGGTAAAAGAAGGATGGAGGGGGGGACCAGCAGAGTCCAGCACAGTCCCAACCACAGAGCCTGGGAGCCACCAGGATTTCCTCTCTACTCTTTGTATGTAGCTTTTGCACCTGCCACTTTACCATCATGCACAAGCTCACTGTCCCTACACGGTCCACTGCCATAGCTGGGTTGCCATGTGACAATCTGGCACAGGCATCTCCATCTCTGAAAGTCCTCTGGTCAATCTCACACATGCTTAAGTCTGACTGCCCATGGCTGTCCCAAATCCTCCATGTCATCCTCCAGCCCAAAAAGGACAAATAAGGGTTAAGGGCAACCTCAGAAGACTGAGCGAGATGCAGACTTCCTAGCATCTAGAGGAGCCGGGGTCTGCAAGCCCATAGGCCGGGAGAGCTGAGCATCCTTCCAGGGCCCGCACCCCTGCCATCCTGATGCTGGTAACCCGCTAGGAAGGGAAGAATCAGCCAGCTTTCAGAATAAAATGTAGCTTTATTACAGCATAGGAAACTACAAGCCATTGGGGTGCAGAGAGCCAAACAGGCCCTTAAAGGGACAGGGAGAAGGAGGGTGTAAACATCTTGGTAATAAAATCTCGAACCACAGCACAATCATTGAAATTTGCCTTACAATGTTTGTTTTCAGCTGGAGTAAACAAAACAAGTCACTTGAATTGTCAAAAGAACAGCAACTTTACCCAAGGAACGCAAACACACCAAGCCAAGGGAGGACAGCACTCAGGTACACAGCACGGGGTGCTGCGGGGAGGAGCCCGGGGAGGGGTAGTCTCTAGGTCTGGGCTACCTCTACTCCTGGTGCTCCACATGCTCAAACGCTCCCTTCAGATGTCTGACGAGTACAAGCCCACTGCTCTATGGTGAAGCTCTGAGACGACAGCTGGCATCTTAGAAACACAAGTTGTCTTAACCTTCTGGTAGGAATGAGGAGCAGGGTATGAGTCCCTTTGGGGCAACCTGAACACTTAACACAGGTTGGTTGGGGAAACAGGGAAACAAACCACTTTCCTGACTCAGTAGCTAGACTGTAAGCTAAAAGAGATGCCCACACCTGCTGTGTAAAGATGTTACTTACAAAGCAAATGCACTCAAGCACTTCAAATAGGGGACCTTATGCTGAGGGCCAGGCAGAGGGCAAGGTCAAGTAGGAATGTGAGCTCAGAGCCTCTGGCCCAGAGATAGCGCTTAGAATGCCAAAACCATAGAAGAGGACAGGAATAATCTGGATATAGAAGTTTAAAATAATGTCTATAAAAAACAAGTGTCTCTTTTGGTTACTAATATTCCAGAAGCAATGATGCCACTGTACACAAGTAAGGGCAAGTGAGGGGTGGGTGGGGACTGGGTACCCGGCCTGGGCGGCACACCTGCTTGTTTCACATCTGTTCCCAGACAAGCACTAAGGCCAGGCATCACCGTACTGCAAGAAGGGGTTCCCAGCTCAGATTCCTACAGGACAACTTTAATTATGTCTCCTTTCCAACAGATTTGTTCCTGACATCTCTTCCCGAGAGAGCTTCACAGCACAGGCACACAGACACACAGAACATGGTGGCACGGGGCCACGCCTGAAAATCTGGGCCCATTCACATTTCTCTGAAGATGCTTATTTTAAACCACACTTCACTGTGCATTCTTTAAATGCAGAAATAAACGAGAGAAATGAACTGGGCAAGAGCTTGCACACCGCACCACTGTGGCTCCTTTGCAACCTGCCAGCTCTGACTGGCGCTTTCTGTGTTCACTGCCCCCACCCCAAGTTTCCTAGCTCTGAGCTAGACTGGCGTCCTGCCTGCCCTTTTGTGTGGCAGGGTCAGCGAAGGAGTCTTCTCATTTTCATATGGTTTTTCAAAAAGTCAAAAGTTTCTTAATGCATGAAAATTGTGCATAATTCACATTTCACAGCCCACGAGTAAAGGACTAGTGGAACACAGCTGTGCTCACTGCTGAGCACTACCTGTGGCAGAGAAAGTGCAGCCCACAAAGCCTGTACGGCTTGCATCTTGCCTCTAAGAGCAGCACTGAAGACTGGGCTGCAGCTTGCCCTCCTCCTCCCAGGATGAACACCCCACAATCCATACAGACGGCTCTCACAAGCAGGCACAGAGACGCAAGCTAGGTTAGAACTGCATTCCTGTCCCCAAGCTGTCATTCCTCAGAAATGGACAATCTAAGTTTGGGTTTGAATCAAAAGATTCATGCAAAGATACCTAACAAGGAACATCCGCGACTAGGTCTGCTGCTAAGCTCAATCACAAAGTCATTTTACTCCCACTACAACTGAAACCACTGGAGATGCAGAGCAGGGACACACAGCAGGGGCCCCTCAGCTTCAAATCCAGTGCACAGCCACCACATAGCCTGGAGAGGCAATGGGACGACCAGGGAGAAAAAAAAGAGCAAGGGGAGAAAGGGGGGTCAATGGAGCCACCAAGAACTCTCCATTAATGCCAAGGACTAAGACAATCCAATGACCTTTCTAAGACGCCTTTGACGCTGTTCCAAGGGAAGCAAAAGGTACGTGTAGGGGAAAGGCAGGGGAGGAACAACAGAAACAGCACCAGTTAAAAGAGCAAGACTCACTCTTGAGAATAAAGAAGAAACCATCTAGATTTCAGTATAAACTTGATAATCATTCACTTTCCTATTATTACATTTATGAAATTCACTACTGTGGAAAGAGAAAGGGACGAATAAGAAAAGGCCTACCCTAGGACACCAGGAGGACACCCAGGCTGATGCTTCCACATGCAGGGGGACAAGCAGCTGCCTGTGAGGCAGCACCTGCAGCCTGTGAGGCTGCTCTGGAGCTGCTGGACAGCTGCAGGAAATGGGCGAGGAGCTCACACTACACACTACCACCCCCTCCCAAGAGAAAGGTGCTCACATGTCTTCTGTCCCTGAACACTGTCTCTACAGTGTCAACGGACCCACAAGTTTTGAACAGGCAAGCACCTTTTCAACTCCACATGTACAAAGGAAGTACCAGGCAGAGGCTGCCCTGTGCTGTGAGGACCCTGGAGCCCACAGAGTTTTGAGGAACACAGGACAGCTATGAGTGAGGGTGTCTTTTCCCACTAGGGTATACGCCTCACTCAGCTATCTCCTCCAAGGCTGTGCAGCGCGTGGCCACTTGGCAGAGGGGCCATCCGGGTGAACACTGGCATGGGAGGCGGTGTCATGGAGTCAGGAGGGCAGGGGGTCATCTTGTGAAGCTTGCCAACTTGCTGCCCTCCTTTTTTCTGACCAGCTACCGGTGAGGCTACTCATATTCCAGAAACTGTTTGTGGTAGAACAGCAGATACCTAAGGAAGCAGAGAGAAGTTTCAATCCAATTCCATTTCCAGACTGCTTGCACTGGGCACAGATGTGGAGGAGGGTGGGGCTCTGCATACATATGACCTCTTGGTTCACGGTTTTGGTGTCCCTATGTTTGAAAAGCAGTGAGTCCCATACTGGCCAAGTGAAACTATCCCACCTGCCTATGCCCTCCTATAAGGAGTCACCGTGGCCTGACCCCCTGGAGCACACCCTGCTATTGCCTCTCCTAGCCACTGCACTGGCATGGGATCTACACTGACTACTGGGACCACTAAAACAGGTGCGGCCCCCATGTGCTCAATGCCTTCCAACACATGTCCTTCTTGGCAAAACTGGGAGTGAAGGGTCAGGGGTGGAGGTGTGGGACCCAGCTTAGAACTTTCACGTCCAAATTCTCAAGCCATGGATCCTGCTGCCCATTACAGTTCAGAATCTAGTGACACTCATGAGGAACAAGGGAGCAGTCCCCTTGGTCTCTGGTAGGGCAACAGTTTTCCATGTCCCAGCAACAGAACCAGCAAAGACATGGATAAAGAACTGATGTGCTGGGCCAGGGGTTTAGCTCAGTGGTGTAAGTGCCTGCTTGGCAAATGCGAGGTTGTGAGTTCGATCCCCAGCACCAAAACAAACAAACAAAAAACAACAGCAAAAAAGAACTGATATGCTTAGGGAATGGAGAGTGGCTTGGTGGTAAAGCACTCTCAGGCAGGAGCCCCTGGATGCCATCCTAACATCACACAAAAAGGACTGATGTGCTCAGTTCACAGCCAGGTTAAGACAAACATTGATTACCTTGGTCCCCCAGTTAAAAGATAGCAACAAGAGCACTCCTGGTCAGGGATAATCCTCCCTAACAAGCTGGTGCTCTATCTAGAGCAAGTGTTATTACTTCACACCGTAAGGTGAGCACTCTGAGTGGACACAAAGGAGTGGAGCTGTTGCCTAGGTTTCCCTCCAGTCCCACATCTGCCTGAGACGCACCCTTCGCTGTCCAGCACGTCCTTGATGCTGGCCTTGGTGATGATGGCGTCATCGCATTTGAACCACTGGTCTTTGTGCTGCCGGATGAAGCTGGTGTAGTGACCACTCTCCAAGGTCCCTTGATGGTTAACAACAGCAAACAGAGAGTATCTGGTGTGGAGGAAGAGGCAGGACAGGACAGCTGACTGACAGCATCAAAATCACCCAAGCAGAAAGGGGTGCAACTGACCGATCCAACACTCAGGAGTTGCAGTGAGCACTGTGCAGGGCACTGGGGGCAGGAAACTGGGTCTGGCTCGCTCTGTTCCCTTCCAGGTCCAGTGGCTCCTGGTATCGCACACACTTGGTGCAAGTGGTGGTAACCATTCGTGGCAGAGGTGACTGTCACTGTCTTATCAGTTCCCTTTTTATACAGTACCAATGGCAAGGACAGTCACAGATAGAACATGACATTAAACGGTGATGGAAGCAGAGATTTCTAGACAAAACCTCACTCACAGCAGAGGGCTGGACAGGGATGAGCTCCCACTGGGAGAGACAGTTAAGAGGTAGAAAGGTGGACTTTGCCTCAACCAAGGGCAATATGATGCCTGCCAGAAAGCAGGTCAGCGGTTAGGAGACTTAGGAATGCTGCTAGTGCTATTACTATTTGTGTTGATCCCCCAAGGCAGGTCGACCCCTTATCCCACACCCAGGATTTCCCAGCCACCCATGCCATAAGCCCCACTTACTTGTTGTCATTATTGAGACTGTCTGTGGGCTGCTGGTACTGCCCATTCATCCTGCTCTCTTTGCTGTAACACATAGCAACAAAACTCAGCATTAGTTAGAATTCACCCAGAGACACAAGGCTCTAATGATTACCACCACTCTGCAGATGCTGTGTAAGGAAGTACTTTATATGCTCTCTTGTTCTTTCAACAGCTCTGTTTTAGGCAGAAACGATCCCCATGTTTTGCTAAGAAACGTGAGGCTTGGACTGAAGAGTAAAGCCCTATAGGAGAACAGACTGGCCATGGCTTTGGGCCTGTGTCCCTGACCCTAGGCCATAGGTGCCACAGCAGCTTCTGAGCCAGCTCTGTGAATGGGTTTTGTTGTAAACACCATAGGGTACATATATTCCTCCTTCCAAGGGTAGAGGGTGAGTTAAATCCACTCAAAATCTTCAAAAAGAACAAAGATTCCTACTGTTTCTTCCGTTGTCAGTGCCTCTGGTAAATGGGCAGAGAGGCTGTGCTGGAAATGGCAAGTTCCAAGCTTTAATACCTTTACACACTGCAAATGTTGGTAGAAGACATTAAGGTCTTAGTGACTCTCTTTCAGCACTTTCACTAGCTTCCTGGACATGTGAAGTCAAGGTTAAGTGGGCTTACTTCCCAGGGGTGGGCTGACAACCCAGAGTTTAAATTCTGATGATTAGACAGTCACCTGTGAATCACAGGGACAGGGCCACCATGGGAAAAGACAATAACGGGAAGAGATCAATAACAACAGACAATTTACTTGAGATGGTGCAACACGTTGAAATTTGGCCTCTAAAAAGGTAATGTTTGCATCTCAACCCCAAAATGGTCTGTGCAGATGTCAGAATGTTGAGAAGCGATCTTGCTGGATTGTCTGGGTGGGCCCCAAACTTGATGACAACTATTTGACATAGACACAGGCTCCAGAGGAGGCCCTAAGACAGACAGTCAGGGCAGTGTGTGGCCACAAAAAGATCTGGCGCCACCAGGAGCTGGAAGAGGTGAGGAACAGGACTCCACCTGGACCCTCAAAGGTGAGTTCTCTCAACACCTCCATTTCAGATTTCTGGCCTCTATGACTGTGAGAAAATAAGCTTCTGTTTTAAGCCAGTACATATGTGGACAGCTGCCAGAGAAACAAACACATTAGTAAGCATCTTGCTTTCTTAGAGGGTTAAATTTTAAGGGCATCTATGATAATGAAGGTTTAAAAAATAGGAAAATGAAATTCACAACTGCAAGATCAACTATGTTCATCTGTATTTTGATACCAGGGATCAAACTCACCACTTCACGCTTGCCAGCTGAGCTAAATCCCCGGCCCCTGTTTATCTGTATTTCAAAACCCATTCCCATCAACTGAAACACTGACTTCCCAGTGATCTCATCCAGATGAGATTCCACGTTTAAATGCTGATAAAAGACTGTTACAAAGGCCGGGCATGCTGGTGACTGCCTGCATCCCAGCAGCCAGGAGCTTGAGGCAGGAGAACTGCTGAGCTTGAGGCCAGCCTGGGCTACAAAGTGAGTTCAAGGCCAGCCTGAAAGACACAGCAAGACCCTGTCTCTAAACAAACAAACAAACAAACAAATAAATAAATAAAATTTAAAAAAAAAGATTGCTAGAGAAAAATTCAAAGCATGAGCTGTCTGTCTAAGGAAAACCAATTCCAAATGTGTCTTGGGTTAAGATCAAGACAAGTAATTAGTCTCTGGACAGTGAATTTTGTATCGCCAAGTAGGCTTGCCTCATCCTAGAAACCTGATGCTGGGTCAAGGCTGGCCTGGGATACCCCTTACCCCAGAGTTAGGCTGGAATGAACGCTTTCCTACCTGGAGGCCATGAAGGGTGTCATGTCCAGTTCCAGAGGGAAAGATACGTATGTGGTGATCTTCCGCCTCAGTTTGGCCGAGTGCTCAAACCGCTAGACACAGAAGAGGGAACAAAAAAATCTGAGCAACAGCTCACAAGGATAAAGCAGTTCTTCCACGGGTGCTTCTCTGAGTTTCTTGTTTCAATTTTTGAATTTCTTTTTGGTCACATCTAGAGCTTACAGATGCAACACAGTATTAATCTACATAAATATGATTCATAGAGTTCAAGTCAAGTCTTAAAATGACAAATACCAGGGGTACAGAACACAAACTTCATAGCAGAACTCAGAAACGTGCTCATAATAAACCCATGATCTGTGGCAGAAAAATGAAAGCACTATTCTTTCAAAAAAAAAAAAGGCATTCCTGTGGCCCTGAAGCAAGACCAGCAGATTGCTGTAGCTGCTGGTTTCAAAAAGGAGCCTAAAGAGAATTCTTTCTGTGGTCTGTTGGCCATTTCAGAACTTTGGAAATGGAATGGTCAATTCATTGGAAAGAAATAGCAGATGAGTATGGCGGACTTTGGGGGGCCTGCAGGGGAGAGACCCTGGCGCCTCGGGACCTGCACCGTGTGGCTGACTGGTGGTGCCGGGAGGACAAGGAGCTCCTCCCCTCTCTGGGGGGGCAGTTGAAGAGTGTGGCAGACATTTGGCGGCCCAAAGGAGAGAGACCCTGGCACGTTGGGACCTGCACTGTGCAGTTGACTGGGGGTGCTGGGAGAACAAGGAACTCCTCCTCTCTCTGGGGGGCAGCTGTGACCCTGCCGGCGTGTGGGCTGAGAATCAGACATCTCATGTCATCCTGTCCCCCATCCCGAGTCCCCTCTCCCCCTCCCTCCTGCTTAGCAAGTGGGAGCCAGTGAACTACACATCTTGTGAAAAGATTGACTATGTTATTTAGTATGAGCTCCCCATATGCAAAAATATGGACAACCATTTGGAAGAAAACAAGAGACAATATGACAGATACTGAAGATCTCTGGTTGTCTAGCTTTGAAATGTATGCTTTCTTATGTCCCGTTCTGTTGTTTTGTTGTGTTTAATTTTACCCCTTTCTAAAATAAAATTTAAAATATTTAAAAAAAAAAAAAAAGACATTCCTCCAATGAAATCAAGGGCCACCAAATCCAGCTATCAAACTTGGAAATCTTTTTAAAAGGCATTTAAAGGGATATTAAGCTAAAGAACATGCCACAAAGATGATACATGGCTCCCCAACCTTCCAAGGTTTTCAATCTAAACTTCCTAGAAAAAGTCTGCAAAATCCTGAACTTGATCATGATGCTAAGGGTCTTTAAGTAAATAAAACAGAAAACTTGGGGAAGAGGAAGATTTGGGAAGAAGTAACAAATCCTTCAAGACTTTCAAAGGCACTTACTTCTGGAAATGGCTCACATTCTATACTCACCAGGAAGCACTTTTTTTTTCTTTTGGTTAGCACCATACACCTCTCAGTGACAGAGACAAAAGAAGCTATGAACATGTCACCACCAACCCTTATGCGGCTTTGAGTCACTGGCTAGCTGCAGCTGGTAAGGCTGTTCTATGGACCACACACGGGGACCACCATGGAGCTTGCTTTCTGGAAGACTCACTTTGAGGTGAAAGCAGGCCACAATGGGCAGCTTCTTCATGGTGAGCTGCTTGGTGGACTCCTGGTAGCTATGGCAACCACTGCACTTGATCTTGGCACTGCTCCCTAAGTGCTCTGGTCTGGTAAATCTACAAAGCATTTAAAAATTGAGGTTTTAGGTAAACAAGATGGGAAAGGGAAGGGTCAGAATAAAAGAGCACAGGGACATTTTATCACTTCTGTTGGGTTAATTTCCCTGCTAAAAAACACATGCCCATGGTTAGTTTCATGATCAAAAAATGAAAAACTATTTTCTTCATCTTTAACAAATATTTATCTTGTGCATTTTGTTTAACTGAAAGGTCTAAGGAAATGATAGTAATTTCCCAACTGCCAAATGTACTAGCATTTCAATTTGTCTCAGAACAATGAAAACTTTACATTTACACAAAAACTCTACGCTAATGTTTAGAACTGTCTCACCATCACAGCCAACAACTGGAAACAACCCAAACCATATATAGTAGGTGAATGTTTGCACAAAGTGTGGTTCACCATCCAATGGAATACGCACCAAAAATCAAAAGGAATGAACTCTACAGCATCCTGGGATTAAGATGGGTGGGAAAAGTCAATCTCCACAGGTTATGTGCTTTATAATTTCAGTTACAAGACACCCTGACATTTGTAGTTTATAGAAAGCAGTTCTCCATTGCTATAGTGAGGTAGGGGCAGTAGGGTACAGATAGTGCGGGTGGGAGTAGCTGAACCTAGGAGACCCCGTGGGGACAGAGATGCTGTGCCTCATGATGGCATCAGTGTCAGCACCCTGGCCGTGGCATGCACCTCTGTACCACATCACTAGGAAACTGGGTGTAAGAAACACGTGAGATTTGTGTGTCCTACAACTGCATGGGAACCTCCAATGACCTCAACATGAAGGTTTAATGTTTAAAAATTCAGATGTGTAGAAAAACGGTGATTCTCTAGTCGTGAGCAGAGGTTGTCATAGGAAGGCTGTGTTAAGTTAGCTAGCAACACTTTTGGCTCGGGTGGTAGCTACTGAAGATAAACTACAAAACAAACATTATCATATGGTGCATGCTGAAGTTTGAAGCTTAAAAACAAGTCTTGTCACAACCAGCTATGTGAAGACATTGCTGCCATCTCCCCCAGGGTAGGATAAGGGCTCTTCTGACCAAAAGCAACCTGCCTGATGACTGGCTTTGTGTTAAGTCTCAGCAGGACATAAAGAAGGGCCTTTTGCTTTTAAGCTGGAGACGGTCACAATCACCTGTTCTCATAGCCTCCTGGGGCTGCCGCAGCAGCTGCCTGCACAAGTTAAGTCTATGAGGTATAGTCATCATTACCAAACTAATTTTACTGAAATTCATGACTAAATTGAATCATAAAAACTCCCCTGGAAAATGTTTTTGGTTGTTTCTTTGCTTTTTTTTCCAAACTAAAACTCTGAAGCCCCATTTATTATCTGGACCTAGTAGGGCAACAAAACTGATGAATTTAAAAATTCTGTATGTGCAACTCTGATCCTGCTGACTGAGCAGTAAGATAAACAAGGAAAAATCTGCAACTCTTTCAAGTAGAATTTCCACTTGGCAGGGGCTCTTCTGTAGTGACTCTCACTAATGCAAGTGAGTGTTCGAACCCTTACTACTTGTCTAAATTGAAGACATCATAAAAGAACAAATTTTAAAATGTCAGTGAAGACCAACACAAATGTACTAGTCACTTGCAGAAAATGCCACACACACAAGGACTCAGACCATCTCTTAGTTTATACTCTGGTGTAGGTTATTGGGCACAAAAGGAATGGAAGCTTCAAGTTTTGCTCTGTGGTTCTGGGCTCACTTAGGTGATGGCCAGTGGGGTGGCTTGTGGTACAGTGAATTGGTGGCTTGTGATACAGATGTGCTGCCATGAAACACTGGTGAACAGAAACAGCTAGTCATCATGGCAAAAAGACAACTAGGTTGAGCTCCTGAGCATGCACTACAGCCAAATGCAGGCTGATACTGTCTTCTCAGTGCTGTACCCTGGATCTTAGAAAAGTACTGCCCTGGCCTGGCCCTGAATGTAAGACTTTGTCCGCTCACAACTTCCCCACAGCCCACCCACAAGAAAGATGCAGTGTTCCCTGAGCAGGGGGCCTTACCTCCGCAGGCAGTCCGTGAGTGTTGTGGTGCCCGATGCATGGCTTTCCCCGTTTACTACGCTTCCCTCGCTCCCTGGGCTTAAGGGCCAGAACGGGGTGGAGGAGCCAGGCAGGTCTAAACTGATGTCCCAGAAGGGATCTATGGTGGTGGAGACTCCGCTGCAGAAAAGGAAACAAGGACACGTGAGGATTGTCTGATATGGCTCCAAGGCAGCCCATGTTCCAGTGACACCTCAGGCTGAAGTGATCACATGAGTATGTCCTGGGGTCCCAAGGAGGCCTGAGGGAGAGACGTGTACAACCCTAGTGAGGCAAGAGCAGCTCCTTAGGTAGTTTGTAAACCTGGGAGATCACCTTCATTCAGGGACTTTCGGAAGAGTATAAACTTATGGAGCCCCAGGTCCAGAAGCCCTGAATCCACAGGTCTTTCTGGGTCCATGAAAGAACTGGAATGTCATTACCTAGAATCTGGGCACTGCCACCCAGGGTGATAACAAACCCTCATGCATGCATCATTACCAAGCGTGGAACCACCAGGCTCAGCAGCCCCTCAGAACATAAAATGCAGAGCTTCACAAAGCCAATTCACGCCTGGAGATTTAATTTACAATAGTATTAAAAGGGAACTCAGTGGGATATTTAACAATGGGAAATTTGCCACAGGTACCAAAACCAGCAATGAGCTCTGATCTTCTCAGGGCCAAGATACAAAATGACTTCTGCTGCATAAAAGAAAAATAAGCCAGATGTGGTGATGCACGCCTGTAATCCCAGTACTTGGGAGGATTGCTGCGGTTCAAGACCAGTCTGAACTATACAATGAGATCCTATCTCAAAAAAACCATTAAAAAAAAAAAGACTGACAGTGGCAAACTTTTTTCCAGGACCCTGCAAAGACAGCAGATGGCAATTCATTACAGACCCTGAACAATTTTTGTAGATGTAACATTAGTGGATCGAGGTTGTAGGAAACTGAAGTGTACTAAAAATACCAGCAGCTAGGTGAGTGAGGGCTGACCTAATGAGCAAACAGATCTTTCTCCTGGTTAAGCCTGATGTGCTAAGCAGGAAAGAACTGAGGACACTACATACAAGCAAAGAAAAAGGACATTATAAAATAATCAAAATTATAAACATATTAGCATATATGTAAAAACTGCCATCAGTCATCCAGTCCTTCCTGAAAGAGCTATTTCATTTGACTCCAGGTGCGGAGAACTGACAGTGCTGTGGTTGTTTAAATAAAACAACAACGCTTCTCAACTGGTGGCTGCTAGAGGTGCTGTAAGAGCCCAAGGGTCCCGAGACACATCTCTAAGGAGAGTGCTGAGTATGCTCTTGGCTCAAGATCGACCTGACTTATTACCTTCTTTCCTCTTCCTCTCCCTCTCGTCCCCCCAGACAGGCTGATTCTGCAGGCTGACTGTCTGGCAGCACTTACTGGCAGACTTGGCAGGTGACGTCGGACTGCAGCCCACCTGTGAAGATCTGATCGATGATGCAGTTGCAGTGATTAGGGTTGTTGGCCTTCTTGCCATTGTCATCACCTGGAGACAGAGCAGGGGTGTGTGATTAGATCTATGAACCACCAAGTTAGTAGATGTAAAATCCCCACATTTCACCCCCAAGGCAGAAGAAGCCAGGTAGGCTGGCATTCTGCAAAGTCCATAGAGATGTGTGATCTCAACAGACACTTGACAGAGGAGCTTGTCATTATTTCACTTTGATGAGATAGCCAAGAACCTGCGTTTCCAATGTTACTTTTCTTTATGCTCTAAGATGTCCTTAATAACAAAGTACATCTGATGCCTAAAAACTTGGGAGTTTTTTCTCATACACAGAATAAGTGAATAAACAGATTTCAGGTTAGTCTAAAATGGGTCAGACATGCTAGGAAACAAACTCTATCTCCCTGCCGATGTGATAAACTGGTCTCCTACTTCAAGGAAGTCTTGCAACTCTGGCTGCTCTCATTCCTAGGTTCCTGCATCCAGAACAGCTGTATCTCCCTGTCGGCTGAGGGTTCCTCCTACCCCTCTGTTCACTGAACATTTAACTAATATGTGAATGTAGAGTGAAGCAAGTACAGAATTAAGTAGTGAAACATCATACACATTTGAAATATGTATCGTATAAAATGTTCGTGCAAACTAGATGAGGACAGAAAGCATGTCCATCTGAATGCAGATTACAATCTGAAATGCAGATTACAATCTGAAATGTAGAATTATCACAGAAGAATGAAGACTGGCCACTGAATCCTCTGTGGCTGCTGCCCAGAGTTCAGGAAAAATACTGCCCCAAAGGACTTCAAATGCATAGGACAAAATGTTAGGATAGAAGAAAATACTGTACTTACAGGAAGGTGCAAAGAAAGATGAACTGGAAGATACCCTGAATGTGACAACTTATGAACTACACATAACCAAGTACAACAGGGCCTGACAACTGTGGGGTTTTGTTAGTTTTTTTTTTTTTCAGTGCTGGGAATGGAACTGAGCCTCATGCATGCCAGGCAAATTCTCTATGGCCAAGCTATGCCCCTACCCCATCACTCTGTTTTTAAAAGTAAGTGACATTTCAGGTATTTCAAAATGAGTATTGTAGCCGGGCATGGTGGCACATGCCTGTAAGCCCAGCACTCCAGAGACTGAGGCAGGAGAATTATTGTGAATTTGAAACCAGCTTGGGTTACAAGTGAGCTCAAAGCCAGCCTGAACTGCATAGCCAGACTCTGTCTCAAAGAGACCCCCCCCCAAAACCAAAAAAAAGAGTATTGGAGTATCGTCAGAAGCAGGTAACAGTCAATGATGGTTTTGCTTTTAGTTCCGTGAACATTTTTTTTTTTTTAACAGAGTCTCACGATATAGTTCAGGCTGGACTTGAACTCACAACAATCCTCTGAGCCTCAATCTCCCAAGTGCTGCAATCACAAGCATGTGCCAAAAGGCCTGGGTATTCTACATTTTATAGCAATGCATCTACAAAAAGCTTTTAGAACAAATTTCCAGTTTCTGCTGTTTCAAAGGTGTTTGGGACAATAATTTAATAATCGTTCATAGTGGCCCTTCTCTGTTTCTGTGTTGTATTACCATACCAGGACACTGAAACTTATTTAAACTACTAGGTAACTTTTACTTGGCTCCTAGGGTAAACAATAAAAGTCCACGTATACTTCCAGGAGAAAAAGCTTAAACACCAATAAAGCAGATGGTAACACATGACAGCCAGCCCAAATAAGCCACCAGATCTGCATGTACTGCTCAAGACAGATGTGAGACCACATGGCCACCCTCAGCACAGTCCTGGGACTGAGAGGTACTAGAAAGCCAGCTGCTTTACTCTTTAAAAGACACCAATCTAAAAGAAAACTGGAACTGAGTTTGGTGATGCACGCCTGTAATCCCAGCATTTGGGAGGCTGAGACAGGAGGATTGCTGTGAGTTTGAGGCCAGCCTGACAGTGCACAGTGAAATCCTATTTCAAAAACAAAACAACAACAACAAAAAAACACAACAAAACAAAAACTGGATAGGAAGCTACTGTTTACAACTAGCTGTAGATAACTACAGATAATCCATGGGCAGCCAACAGATAACCAGGTACTCACTACCTCAGTGTTCTCAGGTGTGGGATGGAACCTCATGGTCTCAGTATCATTGAGGACCTCAGTAGGAGTGAAAATCCTGACTCCCCCAGACCTACTGAACCACACATGGGCAGTAAAAAAAGCCTCAAGCTGACAACCAGATACAAGTTGGGAACCATCCCTCAGTCTTACCCACAGGTCGTCAGAACAGGCACTCCTCCATGAGGCGGAAAGGGTTCAGGTCATTTCCTGTGTTTCCCAACTCTAGCCCCAGGAGCTGCTGTATCCCCAGACTACCAACCCTCAAGGGGGTACCATGCCTGGGGCCAAGCTGTGGGGCTGTTACGGGAAGACCAGACTCCAGTGAGGGGCGCGGCGGCAGGGCTTGCCTCTGTGCTGTCTCAGCCCTCTATTCCAGAGCAGCAACTGGTCCTTCTGGAGGCTCCCCAGAAGATGGCGGTGATGATTAGGAACACTCAGAAGCCTTAAGTCTGGTAACCCAGAGGATCCGCAGAGTAGCCACAGCAATCAGAGGGCTCAAAACGTGGTCCAGCAGCAAGGATTGTAAGATTTTGCTGCTCACTATGAAAGACCACCATGCTGCTCCATCCCCAGTAAGGCCAGAGGACAACACATGAAACTTTCCTCCTCCTAAAAACAAACTACGAAGAATCTCCTTGAGACAGCAAGCATGGCATTTCTGCTACTGGAAGGAAAATAGGATTATGCAGCCTATGAAAAACAAATCAAAAATGTCCACTATTTGCACAAGTAGGCCCATATACTCCTTCATTTTGTTCCCTTTTCAAAGAGGATTCCTGGGGTCAGGTGAAGGCCACGCACCTTTGCAATGCCGGTGCAGGACGTCCAGCGCCGCAATGAGAAACTCATGTGCGTCCTGCTGTTCGTAGCCCGCCAGGTGACGTGCATGGGTCCACACCAAGTGCAGCAGCTTGTATGGGATGTGAGGCGACCTGTGCCCAGAGTAAAACTGGAGAGCGGGAAGAGGGAAAACTTACAAACACAAGTGCAAAGTATCTTTCTTAGGAAGAAGACTCACAATCCTAAACTACAAATTTTAAGAATAACCATGAATAAAAATGGCATGGTAAGCAACACGCTATTATTGATAGCTAGAGGTGTAGCTCAGGGGTAGAGTGTCTAGTTCAAACCCCAGCACCAGAAAAAGCCATAGTTAGCTTTGTTCTTTCAGGTTCCAAAAAGATTCACACATTTGGACTCACCAACAGCAACTGGAAGCTGTTTACAAAGAAGCAGCGTGAGAGCCAGGAAGCAAGAATCTCAAATTCTTCTTCAACAGCATGAGTCTTTACATATGTGTGTGTGTGTGTGTGTGTGTATTTTTTTTTCTTTTTTTATTTCCAGAGTTTATATTTTTAACACAATGAAAGGGGAGAGGTGGGGAAAGGTTGTAATTCAACATTCCTAATCTAAAAATCCAAAATCCAAAATGCTCCATAAACTGGAATGTTTTGCGCATATGATACATTTTGGAGCACTCATATTAGATCAGGGATACTCAACAGTAAGGTTTATGCAAATACTCCAAAGTCCACAACACTGAAATCTGAAACACTTCTGGTCCCAGTCATTTCAAGTAAGAGATATTCAGCCTGTGTGTCATCTGGCAAAAAGAATTAGGAGCACATATCAATCAACAGGTGGGATGGAGAGGCTGATGCACACTCAACGCACTGATCAGGAAGAGTAAGGTGCCCAGTCACCCTAGGGACTCACTTCTGAAAGAGTTTTAGGCTACTACAGAATTCCTGTAAACATGTAAAGCACCTAGAATAGATTATGTAGAAAAAAGCTATCAAAAAGGCCAATTCTGTAAACAAATAGCAAAACACTTCCCTGAATGTATGATGAGAATATTCTCAGTCTAAAAATAATCAACACAGATTAAGCATCCCTTATCTAAAATTCATGGGACCAGGATTTCAGATTTTGGGAAATTTGTATATATGTAACTATACAATAATTAGGGGTGGGACTTGTCTAAACCAAAACTCAATAGTCTGAAAATAGTTTCATTAATATTTTAATGATTCAGTACATGAAGTAAAGTTTGTGTGCACTGAACTATCACAGGTCAGGTATGGAAGTTTTCAGTTGTGGCACTGTGTGATACTCAAAAGTCTGGACTTTTTTAGAGCACTACTGATTCTCAGATTGGGGGCACTCAACATGTACCAGCAAAAAACAATTAGAAACTGCAACTAAAAATCATTCCATTTATACCAACACCAAAAACATGAGATAACAGATAAACAATATGTGCTAGAGTTACACACTGAAAACACTGATGAAAGAAATTAAAGATCTCAATAGTCAGATGATGAACAGAAATGCTAATTGTCACATAAAAATCTGCAAACAAACAAGTACTGTGGTTTTATCCTTTAATGCCCAAAACTCAAAACCACTCTAAGCTGAGAAGCGGCCAACCACTGTGTGATAGGTGCTACTCAGCAACACAAACTTTTAACGTAGCACATTTGGAAAGACATGGCAACAGAGAAAGCCAGCCAGCCTCCTTGAAAGTGAGGTACACAAGAGGCCTGTAACCTTCCTCAGCTAGAGCTGAATTTCCAGGGAAAAAGGCTGTCTGTGTGGCAGACAACAGAAGTGTGAGTTCACTAGTGTTCACAGAAACTAGTGTCTTCCACTGGCTGACCCTGCCGAGCACCTGTGAGGCGCTCTCTCCTCCTGGGTTGGCAGCGTGCCTCCAAAAGGCAGGCCCCGGGTCCCTTACCTAGCACTTCCTTTTGGGAAAACTGTCTTCTATAATAACTGCACATTTTAAATATTTACTTGCTATATAAATTCTGGAAATCTTCCTGCCCTGGTTATGGTCAACTGTATGTTTTTTAAAAAGGTGGAAAGATAGTAGTTTTTGAGTCGCCCATGGCAGAGCCAGTAGTGTTCACCTCCTGAAAGAGCGAGGACATCTCGCAGACCAGGCAGGAGCTGGGGCTCTGCATCTCGCAGTGGTGCCGGTCAGACAGGAAGAAGTCCCGAAGGAGCGGTGTGTGGGTCAAAGCCTGCACGATGCAATTCATGAAGCACGTGTTTCCAAGGTTGATTAGCCCTCGCAGACCTGGGCAGAAAGCCAGAGCGCAAGTGTCACTTGTGCACTGGGCTACACACGTAATGCTGGATCCCAAGGGCTTTTAGGTCTGTGCAATAAGTCACTTTTATTCATGCATTCAAGAAAAAATGGAAGAGCAAGAAAGAAATGCAGTATTTTCTCATTTTTCTCCCTTGGTGTCAGGGATTAAGCCCAGGTCCTCCACACTAAGCTACATCCCCAGCCCTTTTATTTTTAAGCCAGAGTCTTGCTAAGTTACTCAGACTAGACTTGAATTTATGGTCTCGGCCTCCCAGAGCATTTTCTAAGTTTTACACCATTTTTATATGAACTGTATTGAGGAATATTCACCACCATCATTCCCCTCCCATTTACCCACTGTATGCATTTTTTTAATAAAAACAACCAGGTCAGAATAGAGCCAAAATGTTCTTTTATTGTTGTAAAAAGGATTTCCTCATTTCTAAGAATACTGTGCAAATACCCTTACACACAGACACATCATTTCTTTCCCTAAGATCAACCTGGCCAGAATAAGAATACACATGAGCCCTATGACACTCACAGATGCTCAGGGACATAGGGACAAGCCCATGGCGGTACCCATGAAGAACAGGTGCTCAAACCTGGCTGTTGAGCAAACTGATATGGCATACAGTTAGGCGGGGCTTAAAAAGAATTGTGTTGCATTATGAAGCCCTAAGAAACAAGCCTGTGTATGAGAAAAGAACACAGCTCTATGTGACATCCTCCACTCACCTATGGTACAGTTGGAAGTGATCTTCCTCCTTTTTGGGTTGTGTTTGAGCAGTTCTAGCTCCCGTTTGGTTGGTTCCCAAGTTGAAAATTTCTCTCCAATACCTGAGGCAAATGAAGGACAGTTCCAAGTGCTATTAGCTAAATTTTCTTTTCAAGTGTGTCCTAAAACAAAAGTTGTTATATACAATGCACTAGGCTTTGAAAGAGGGGAATCCATAACATCAGGGCTTTCTCTAGCAAGTGTCTTACGAACACACCATGTTTCCTGTCACAAGGAAACCATTACCCAGCCAACAAGTGAGACAGACGGAAAGCATACTTTTGAGCAAACTAAACAGATCCAGTTGCTAGAAAGCTACATACATGCTATAAAGAACTAAAATGGAAGACAGTAACGCAAATGCTAGTAAGAAGCATACTGTATCCTATATACACCCTATTCACTGAGGTTCTTGTACCATGGTCCCTAAAATGTTTACATAATTTGATAAACTTGAAAAAAGCATCTCATGGAGAGATGGAATTGCAGAATGACCTGAGACGAATTCTATTTTCAGCCGGGCGTGGAGGCTCATGCCTACAATCCCAGCACTCGGGAGGCTGAACAGGAGGACCACTTCGAGTTCAAGGCTAGCCTGGACTACATAGTGAACTTAAGGCCAGCCTGAACTACAAAGTAAGGTCTTGTCTCAAAAAAACAATTCTGCCAGGGATATAGCTCAGTGGCACAGTGCCTGTGAGTTTGATCCCCAGTACTATTTAAAACAAAACAAAACAAAACAAAACAAAACAAAACAAAACAAAACAAAACTGTGTTTTAGTCTGGGATGTGCATTTCCTTAGCCCCATAATTTAACTGTCCTGTGCAAAGAAATATATGTACATGTAGTTATACCATCATTACATTTTTGAAGGGGAACACTGATAGAAAATACAAGTTGGAGATTTTTCCAGAAATGATCTCATAAACGTGAAATAATTCTGATCACTGAGAGAACCAGTTTCTATTATCTGTCTTCAAAAATTGGGGATGTTTTCAAAGAAAAACAAGGCAAGAATGTGTGAAGCAGGGAGCAGGTTTATGGGCTCCCTCTGCACACAGTGATGGGTCTTACTGCTTGAGAGAGGTGCTCCCCCACTAACTAGGGCTAACCACAGCTAGGACCTTGCTGCAAAACACTGTGCATGTCTGTGGGGACTGAAAATGAAGAAAGAAAAAAATCAGGGAAACCAAGAGGAAATAAAAGAACATGGCTGCACAATGCTGGTGCACCTCTGACTCTGCACAGCTAACAGAGTACGCATGAGGAATGAGAAGGGAGCACATGGGCAGCCCAGATGGGCACCCAAGCCACAAAGCTCCTGTCAGAAAAGCAGGCTCAGTGCTGGGCTGCTCCACTTCCCATGGGGCAGTGTCACCCTGTACACAGATCCAGCATCACCCAGATGGTCTGGCACTTCACAGGATTCTACAACTCAATCGGTGTACAGTCTACCCTCCTGGAAGGAACAAGACAAATTTACATTTACATTACTGCAGAGAGAACACTTCTGGAACACTGTGGTGCTTTGGGTGAACAACTCTTTGGGGATTTCTTGGGTTCAAGCATCCATCCCCAAGATGAGATGGAAATGTGACCCCACTGGAGCTGGACTGGGTTCAGCTTCAGTCTGAAAAATGTGCCCTTCACTGAGGAGGGGCATCAGTTTCTGGAGCGCAACTTTCTTGACTTCAGCATAGCCCCTCTTGGCGGTGTTAGAGCACCTGCATGGCCCACCACTCTACGCACCTCTGAGCTTTTCCACCAACTGTAACCTCACCCGGGCAAACATACCTGCTGCCTCTCCCTTGGTTTTTGGTACCCCGTTTCTGACCAAGTTCTGCCCTCAACAGACCTGCGAGACTGCAGGATTAAGGGACAAGTCAAGTAGATAAATTTAGACAGAAGCCAACCTTGCATCTTAGAAGCCTTCTGCTGTTCCTCTTTGGCAATTATTTCCATGTCTTTGTCATAGATGTAGTCCTGGCACAAAAAGCAATATATGCCTCCATACGTAAGGTCAATGGCTGCAAAGAGAGGAGCACAGAGACAGAAAATTTAGTTCAACACAAAGCAGTAATACTTCAGGACTCAGAAAAACATGTTAAGTCAAATTTTCTAACAGAGAATAATACTTAAAACATGAGAGTGAAACGCTACTGAATATTTTTGATTCATAAGGATTCCAGGGTAACAATGCTTTACTATATATCTGGAATACTGACACTGTCACAAAAAAGAAGCCAACAGCTACTTGCTGTTACTTTTGCTGTTGGGGACTCATACTCTAAGGACAGAGGTAAAATTGTTCTTACCCAGACTGCTCCGACTTCTTGGCCCAGAGCTGCTTGCTACCCACCAGTGCACAATTCTTGTGCACTTTCTCAACTGTAACCTGTGTAAAACAGGACCAGCAGTACCTTGGCTCTTAATTACTTTAACCTAAAGATAAAGTCCTTTGAGCACCTGGAAGAAAGGTACTTTCCTAATTCAAAAATCTTAAAAAAGAGGGAGGAGTGCTTAAATTCACTGTTATGGTTTGTGTCTGGGTGTGTCCCTCCCCCCCAAGCCTTATACAGTCATGGACAGGGCCGAATCTGTCACTTGTGATTGGTTCATTGTCTAGTGCTGGGATTGGTGGTATGAGTGCTTTTCTTACCCAGGGGAGGGAAGGCACACTTTTCCCTTTTTATCCTTTTCACTCTTGTTGTTTGTGGCTGCTAGGAATGATTAAACCTCAGCCATGCCACCCTGCCTTGGAGCCAGCTGATTATGGACTGAAACCTCCAAAAAACTGTGAGCTAAATAAATCTCTCCTTCTTTCACTTTGGGTATCAGGGACTTTGTCTCAGCAATGAGAGAAAAATAACCAAGACATTCACCAAGCGTCATCAGACATATAGGAGACAATGCAGCAAAGTAAAGAACACAGGCTGAGTTAAGTGTTAGGGCATACACCTGTAAACCCAGCACACACTCTGGAGGCAGAGGCAAGAGAATCACAAGTCTGAGCCCAGCACTCCAGGACTTGTGAGACTCTGTCTCAAAATTAAAAAAAAAAAAAAAAAAAAAAAAAAAAAAAAAAAAAGAAAAGAAAAAGAAAGGAAGAAAAAAAAGGGGCTAGAGATATAGCTCAGTGCAAAGTCCCTGGGCTTAATCCCTAGTTTTAAAAAACCAAACAAACAAAAAACCAGACTGAGAGTAACTAGAATTAATACTATCCCTGCTGCTTGCTAGTTACATACTTTTCCTAAGTTATTCCACTTCTCTAAGTCTCATTTTCCTTTTTGATAGTAATAGTACCACAACTCATAATGATATTAAATTAGTGCATATAATTTAAGTACATTTTCTGATAAACGTTTTTTAAAAATCTTTTATGATAAGAAGTTGTCCCTCTCCATCTGTGGGGACAAAAAATCCTCTCAGA
The DNA here is from genome assembly GCA_004027295.1 of Dolichotis patagonum. Taxonomy (NCBI): domain Eukaryota; kingdom Metazoa; phylum Chordata; class Mammalia; order Rodentia; family Caviidae; genus Dolichotis; species Dolichotis patagonum. Next base: position 25,410 of record PVJX010007692.1, read on the forward strand.
TACTGAAATCTGCAGATGCTTAGGTCCTTTACCTAAATGGTGTAATATTCACATATAACCTACATACATATTTGTGTATAATCATCATCTCTAGATTACTGGTAAGTACCATATAAGTGCTATATAAACAAATGTTATGCTGTACTGTTTAAGAAATGATGACAAATTGTGTCTGCACATATTCAGAACAGTTTTTCTCACAAGCATTTTCTACCTGCAGCTAGTTATCTGATGCCAGAGATGGAAGGCTAATTTTATTTTGTGTCTTGAGTTACTATGACTTAATCACTGGTGGATCATTAAAGCCCTCAGAAGCAGACTTACCAGAACTCAAAACAGCAATACAAAAATCCCACAGCTACCTTTTGTCACCCTCAAAAAATGGACAAAATCCTAACAAGTTATCTTGTAGTCTTCCTTAGAGCTGTTGCAAAGTACTCAACCAGCTGCCCTTTGGCAGGACATACTCCTCAGGAGTAAGCTCCTAGCATTTGAATGGTGAAACAAAATTTTGTCAGATACAAGATGACTTACAATAAAAGTGATGTGTCTGTGTGTCTGAATGGGAATTTTCAAGAAAGCAGAGATGTTCAAACAATATATCAAGCATAGAGCTCACAATGAAAAACACTAGCCCACAGAAGATGTTTATTTTGGTACATATTTAAGTCTTCTAAGACTAAATGCTTCCTCAAGCCTCATATAAAAACCAACATGTTCACAAGGATGCCAAAACAAAAGGAGGAAGAAAAATCTCGTGTAAATGGTGCTAGGAAAATCAGATAGTCACACACAAAAGAATGACTCGGGATCTTTATCTCACACCACACACACTAACTCAAAACAGACGATGTGGTTCACGAACACATCATGTAAGACAGACACCTGTCTGCCTTGAGTCACCTCAGTTCTTTAAAGCAAACGATGTGAAGAACACTACACTGCGTGTTAGGTGTTGCAAAACACGCAGATGGTCACTGTAAAGCCTTTTAAGAGACATGAATTTTTGTAGCACCTTTATAAACTTGTGCCACTTAGCTTTCGATTAGGACATCTTAGGCTTGTATTTTCCAGAGAGCATCAGATTACAGAATTTTAGGAAAAGAAGTCTAATTCACACTTTAGTGGAATTGCTAGGCCCACATAAAATATAACCAAGTTCTGTGGCTGGGACCCTCCCAACAAGCTTTGCTGAAGGACACCCTAAGGACTTCATGAGTACTTACTTGAGCATGGTTTTGCTTAATGACCGTTAGAAAGTAAAATAAGAATAAACTTAAGTTTTACATAACTTCAGACTATAGGAGAAGTTTGAACTTTGAAGTACATGAAAGGTAAAATTTGCCTTGATGTCACACAACATTAAGCTAGTTTTTCATACCTGTTTTTGGAAACAATGAAAGTCCACTGCTGAAAGCAGTAAAATTTGCCTATATACACTCAACTGCATGGTGATGTCAATGATGTGATTCAGGTGTCTTCCACTATGCATTGAATAGGTTGGTCCCAGAATTCTCCGCAAATACCAAAATCTATAGATGCGCATATCTGTTACATTCTGCCATATCCTTTGTTTCTAAATTACTTATAATACATAACACAATGTAAAAGCTATGTGAACAGCTGTTACCCTACACTGTTTAGGCAATGACAAAAAGTTTGTACTGTTCAGAATAGACGCGATGTTTTTCCCTGAGTATATCTGATCTGAGATTAGTTGAGTCCGCCAATGTGGAACTAAAGGCCAACTGTACTGTATGCAAAGTCTCTCTTTGCAAATCTGCCCAATCTTGTTCCTGCCTGTGTGTCTGAATGGGAAACATGAGGGTCTGACATTATGTGGCAGAAAAAGCACAGACTGTTTAGGGACTAAGAAAAAAACCTTTAGGGAATGAGAAAAGAACATACCCAGGTTGTGCCGCTTTGCCTTGGCGTGTTCATGGATGTGCTTCTTTGTGAAACAGCCAAAGAAAACACAGTAGAGGCAAGAGTGCAGCCGGTTCAGGTGGACACCACACACGTGGCAGACGCAGGACTTGGCCTGAAATTCAGAGCACAGAATTAATAAACAGTGTGCACTGCAACAGGAGTTCTCACAAGGAAACACCAGAGCCAAGGATGGAAGGGGCAGAAGGGGAACTCTTCGTCTTGAAGCCTTCCTACTCTAAAAGATCACTAGTTTATTTTGTCAGTTCCCCAAAGAAGTACTTTATTTAGCTCAAAACGAGCTCCATATAAGGAAACAGTAGCAATCTTAACCTCCACCAGTAAACCACTGGGACGTTCATCACATTCGCAGCAGTGCCATTCCCTCTCCAGGACAGCAATTCCCATCTAGCCATCCTGAACCTAGTGTCACTTAAGGCTTGACAAGCCAGGTTCCAACAGTATAGCAAATTAAGAAGCAAAATGACAAAAGCAAAACCACAAAATGGAAAAGAATAGGAGATGAATCAAAGCAATATACACAACAAAACCTAAGTTTACTGCTGGGCGTGGCAGCACATGCCTGTAACCCCAGCACTTGGGAAGCTGAGGCACAAAGGTTGCTGAGTTTGAGGCCAGCCTGGGCCACACAGTCAGTTCACGGCCAGCCTGAACTATGTAGCGAGATCTGTCTCAAAAACAGTGAGTTTATTATCAAGAAACAGACTACAGAAAACTAAAATTGAACTTCAGCCATGTATGGAAAGAAAGAGAGACCAGTGTAGGAACTCCCATTGGGCAATCTTAGTACAATGTGACCCTAATCATCAATAATAACAAGAATCAATTATTCACACTGAATAAAAACCCTATACCATACTAAAATTAATACCAGAAATTAGAGCTATTCGCTAGCCTCTTTATGCCTTCTTCATAGCAGAATTCTAAAAATTTTAGTGGCAAAAAAGAAAAACCTTCACATTATAATCATCACAGTAATAACTAGTTCAAGCAAAATTCCTCAATGGATGTTAATACTAGGTTTTAAAAAAACAGTAACTTACACTGTGGTCTGGCAAGCCCCAGGCACCCCAGGGCGGGGATACCAGAAGCAAGAGCATCTCCTGAGATCCACGCCATGCTGGAACTTAGGGCGCCGAGCCAACCAGTAAGCAGCCTGCCGCCCTGGGAAGTGACTGTGGTCTGGCAAGCCGCGGCCACCCCAGGGTGGGGAAACCAGAAGCAAGAGCGTTTCCTGAGATCCGCACCATGCTGGAACTTAGGGGGCCGAGCCAACCAGTAAGCAGCCTGCTGCCCTGGTAAATGACTGTGGACTGGCGAGCCGCGGCCACCCCAGGGCGGGTAAACCAGAAGCAAGAGCGTCTCCTGAGATCCGCGCCATGCGGGAACTTAGGGCGCCGAGCCAACCAGTAAGCAGCCTGCCGCCCTGGAAAGTGACTGTGGTCTGGGGAGCTGCGGCCACCCCAGGGCGGGAAACCAGAAGCAAGAGCGTCTCCTGAACTATCACACATGTTCAAGTTTCAATGAGACACAGTGTGGTAGATAGAGCCAATGGTAGTGGAGCAAAAAAAGCATGGTAGGACTTCTGAATATGTGTGATAGTTCAAACAATTTTTTTTCTTTTTTATCAAAAATGAGAAATTATAGTACCCATTAATCATTTTCTGTTATTTGGTTCAGAAAGCCCTGTAATTCTTTCACTCTATGTATGGCTTAATACTATTGTGGTATGTTTGATATTATTGTATTTGAAACTATGCTCAACTATAGCAGAGTAAGAGATATGGCATTAGATACTGTTGATGTCCAGTTGACTTAATGTAAAGTACTGTGTTGCCTATGTTGTCCTCTTCTGATCTGCTCTGTACTGCCCCCTTTTGTTTTATTCTCTTTCAAATTAAAAAAATAAAACAGTAACTTAGTAATCCATAAAAGACAAAAATCATGGGAACTGACCAGATATGGATCAACTAATAAATGGATAAAGAAATGGAATGTGATACACCTTGAAAATCTGAGTACAAGTCAAAGGCTGAGTATAAAATAAGGCTGGGGAATTCTAGATGAGAATCTAAAGACATGAAAAAATACAATGCATGATCCTGGGCTGAATCAACAACCAAATTCAAGTCATAAATAGCATAACTAGAATAAGTGGTACTACAGTTGGATCTAGAATGTCCCCCAAAGGACCATGTGCTGAACGCTTAATCCTCGGTTTGGCACTATTAGGAGGTGGCAAACTGTAAGAGGTGGGGTCTGGTGGAAGGTCTGTCGGTCACTGCAGACATGCCCTTGAAGGGAACTGTGGGATGCCAAGGGGCCTATCTGTTCTTATGCCTCAGTTGTGAGGTGAACAGGTTTGCTCCACCATGCACTCCCACCTTCCTGTGCTGCCTTGCCACAGTTCCAAAACAATGGGACCAATCAATCACAGACTGGAAGCTCCAAAACTATGAACCAAAAAAATCCTTCACTTTTAAATTTTTCTGCAATTTTTCTGAAACAGGGTCTTGCTATGTAGTTTAGGCTGGTCTTGAACTCACTATATATCCCAGGTGGACTTCAAACTCAGAAACATTCCTGCCTCAGCTTCCCAAATGCTAGGATTATAGGCATGTGCCCTCATGCCCTATGCTGAATAAACTGGATAAGAGCACAGTAGTGTTTTTATGAGCCTATCTTTCTGTTGGATTGCACTTGGCAGCAGCATTCACTTTATTTTTGACCACACATTGTAAAGACACTGATGAAAGAGGACTTTATGAATATATCAGACAATTTCCATTTTCTATTTTAGTGTGGATTGCTTCGTTGGTTGGCTGTTTCATTTACATTAGGAAAAGAAACTATCTTGATTATGTTGAATCTATCCGTCCAGCAAAATGCATCTTCACAGGCTATTGATAAACCACCTGCAGTTGAGTAACCACCCTCTTACCATCATCTAGATCCGTACCCTCATAATCACCCAATGTGCTGTTTTGTTTGTACATTTCTTTGAGTTGGACCCAAAAATCACTGTACAAATGAGTTACCAGTTCACTGGTGCAAGGCTTTTCTTTTCAGGGAATCTCTTATCGACTATTTTATGTGTATTGAGATTATACCTCTTAAAATCTATTCCATAGAATATCAATAGAATTTTGAGATCTCTAACTCTGCCTCTTGCATTTAAACTTCTCTAATTTTCCCGTAACGCTCTGTAATCGATCAGATGTGGCTGTTGTTACGGTGCGGGCACAGGCACCTATAGATGGGGCTCCGACAGGAACTATGACTGCTGGAGCTGCTTCCCAATCTGGCAGGCAGGTTTGTTTCCTGCTTGGCTTCTGCAGAGGGAATATGGCCCCTCAGCCAGCAGACCAGCAGGACCAGCCGCTGACCTAACAACAGCCTTCAGTCCTTTCCCTGTCCACAGAGACAAGAAGCGTTCGTTCTGCAAGTAGGTGGGCATTCCTGAAACTCAACCACTCCGGGAGCCCTGGCAGTGACCTCAGCATGAAAGCCCTTTCACCCGTAAATTAACTCGAGTAGAGTCACAGCCAGCAGGTAAACCTTGAAATGTGAGATTTGTATGTGACTGGAATAGAAGAGTGGAACCAGTAATTTAACACCTGTAGATCTTACAATACAACTTTAGTCCATTAATTTGGTCCTAACGTTAAGAATAGTCTTTTGACTACTCTATTCTTACCTCGTTTAATACTTTCTCCCTACCCCCAGCAGAACAGGAGAGGGATAAGAGGGACATAGCCTTTGAAGCTGAAAATGTGTAGCCTTGCACCAGTGGACTGACAACTTATTTGTACAGTGATTTTTAGGTCCAGCTCAAAGAAACAAACATAAAACATCACATTAAGTGAGAGTGCATGTCACATGAATCATATATCCACAACTCCAAGACAGTAAGTTTAATTCTTATGCATTCTCTTCAGTGACTAATAGGATCTCATCTCTTAAAAACAAAAACAAAAAAGCACCAATGTGGATATATCACAGTGACACAAGATTTAGAAGAACTTTGAATAGTAAAGTTAGAACAATAGGAGCAACAAAGTAAGTAACAGCACTAGATTATAACCGAAAGTATACAATAAACATCCATGAGTCCACACTTACACAAATGATTGAATAAATATATACATGAGTGAGAATGGACAATCTCACATATAAAAAATATTCACACACTGTATGGGGCTGCTCTGCCTGGGAAAAGTTACTGAGCTCTTATGACACTATGGCCTGAGCAGAGTGACTGACTTCCATCCATAGAGGAGTACTTCAAGGAAGGAAGAGTCACCCCAGAGTGAGGAAGCCCAACAAACACAAACCACACCATACAACCATGCTCCATCAATAGTGGTAAGACACCACGATGGTACTGCCCTTGAGAAAACAGAGGAGAAGGGTACCTGACCTCTGTGGTCTCCCTCCCCAAGCCCTGTAACCATAGTTGAGCCATAAGAAAAACTGAACCCAAACTGAGCGCCATTCTACAAAATGCCTGACCAGTACTCCTCAAAGCCCTCCAGGCTATTGCAGTCTAAGACATTCACCATCTACAAGAGCCAAAGAGAATATGATGGCTAATGTAGTAATGAGCTCCAGAGGCAGAATACATTTTGTACATCAGGTTAAAAACCAATGCGATCTCAGTAAAATATGCAGTATAGTTGGTAATTCATCAATATCACTTACCTGTGCCAAATGTATTGGAGTAAAGATTAAACTGGGAGGGGGGGTTAGGATATTCTGCTGAATAGGGAATAAGGCTCTGAGAAAGTGGTCTAATTTCAGTTAAGTCCTTAGGTTTGCAGACAATAATTTCTCAGTCACCAAAGGGAATGCTGCTGTCTTCTCAACCAGTGTCTACAGAATGATGACTTCTGCACAGATACAAAAATGGAAGCCAGGCCATTATACCGTTTTAAACTTTTGATACTTTTGTTGTTTGCTTTTTGGTTGGCTGTTTCTTGTTCTGAGACAAGGTCTCACTACGTAGTTCAGGCTGGCCCCTCAAACTCACCATGGCAATCCTATCTCAGCCTCCCTAGTGCTGGGATTATAAACATCCACCACCACATCCAGCTCTGATTTTCTCATTTTTGACCACTGCTGCCTACACATTTGATGTTTTCTACATATGAAACTGCATTTTCCAGACGCACTACAGGTTTAATGTCTTGCCTAGAATTACTTTTTCTGTAGAATGATTACCAGAGCAGAGTATGGTGGCGCACATCTATAACGAGGATTGCTAGTTTAAACCCAGCCTAAGCAATACAGCAAGACCTTGTCTCAGAAAACAAAACAACAACAACAAACCAAAAAAAAAAAAAAAAGTATGCAGTTCAGTGCAAAGGCCTTGGGTTCAACCCCCAGTACTGCAAAAATTAAAATTAAAGATAAAAATACACTGATCACCATGCTTAAGTTTAAGACAAACACTTCTTATCTTGCCATTTGATACCTACTATTTTATAATGTTGAGTCCTCAACAATTTAGAGTTCACTCTGAATTAAAGAGAGAATGGGAGATTCAAAATAATACACACTCAGCCTCCTTATTCCAAAGGGTTCCTGTTCCTAAGTAGTGATATCAAGATTGCAAATATAAACAAGTAAAGTATTTGCATGGAGTGTGGATTCTAAATACTTGCCGAGGTAAGTCTCCTTTCTCTGTAGCTCTTCTTGTAAACCAAAAACTTTTCCTAAAAATTTTTACTCAAAGAGTTGACTTAGCTCTCAAAGTCTATGCCTTGGAAGCCTTTTTCCAGCTTATCACCCAAACTAATCCAGAACTGCTATTGGTCCAAAATTACTACTACTAGTATGTTTGACAATCTTTTTCACGTCTATATTTGGTGAAAGTACTCAATGTACTACAGCTCCAGAAAGGGAGTTATGCTTTGATGGCAAGCTGCCACAAAATGAGTCAAAAGAGAAATGATTATTTTAAAACATTACTGTTTCTCAAAGTCTATAAATTCAAAATATAATGTAGGATATGAAGATAACTAGAACTGCTTTTACTACCATAAACTATTTCTTTTTGTAACCAGTTTGTATCTTTACACATGAACTCTGAAGCACCAGAAATTTGTTACATCTAACAGACAACAGGAATGTAAATAAAGGAAATGCTAAGTCCTAAACATTTTCACATTAGCAGTGAATTTCACTGCAATTCATGCCTAATTTGGGCAAAAAGTTACCAAATCTGTTTTTGTCACATTCTGCCTATCAAAAGAAGGATCAAAGGTTGGGTATCCAAACCACACCCACCACTCCCCAGGGATTCACTTCTGTAGTCACATTGTGGCTGACATGTCAATTTAGAAACTCACTTTTGCTTGTTTACAAAGACTACAATGTAGACTGGGAGAATAAAATCTATGGAAATGCACTTGCCTTAGCATGCAGGGAGGCCCTGGGTTTCAATCCTAGCTCCAGGGCTTGGGGGAGAGGGGATAATTTAAATACTATTACACTTAAATTCATGTCTTAAAGTCAAGTTTGTCGTCCACCTGTAGATCTGTTGGAAATTCTATGCAATGTGCTAAACATATATTATGCACTGCTGATCACCAAGATTAAACTCTTTCTCAAACCAACTCTTCCTTAGCCACTACAGTGCACTAGCAATGTAGTTACGAGACATGATGTGATTCAAGAAACGACTCCACTCAAACCAGAGAAAAAATTGACTCAGATTCATTGCTGGTATACTGCCAAAGGGCAGCGCATAACTGACAGCCCTAAGTTTTGAAAGAAGTATTTATCAACGCCATCCGTATCTCAAACTCGTACTAGAAAACAATATAGATGTGGTTCAACAATTCAAATTAAAAAATAAATAAATTATACATAGCAACTAAAACAAAGATAATCTCTTTCTTTAGGAAAATTACACAATCAAGAATGGTTTAAAGCTGAGCGTGGTGGCACACGCCTGCAATCCCAATACTCGTCAGGCTGAGACACGAAGTTTGTTCTAGACCAGCCTGGGCTACAAAGTGAGCTCAAAACCAGGTTAAACACAGCATAGCAAGACCCCACCTCAAAAAGACAAAAAGAATGGCTTAAACCTTACTCCTTTAGTTTTGTTAAAAATTACCGAGGGGAGAAAAGAAGGTGGGAGAAAAGAATGAAAGAAAAGGAAAGAGGGATATTCCCTACTAAACCCCATGTGGAAATAGATTTTATATCCACGTCTTAATTTAGGAGCTAACAATATAGAACAGCAGCAGATTATCACCTGTAGCACATCAGTTACAGTCTGGCATTTTTTAAAAAGGTACGCAAGTCCATCAGCAAGAATCTCAGTCTGATAATAAAAATTACATCCGACTTTAGTTCATGCTAAAAGTTAATGATGCCCAGCATCATCACTGATAAAATTTAAAAATTAACACTTAAAATGGCCTACAACCTCAGCGGATGCAACCGAAATGCAACTGTGGCTGGAAATTTCTTACAACCCCCAATTTTGGTCTGTCGTCTGCAAAACCGCGTTTGAATGTAAAAAATAAAATTTATGCAGATAAAAAAATGTTATCATTTTTGATTTCCAAATCATTAACAAGCCTAACTGCTTGGATGTGCGAATCATAAACATCACTTTCTTAATGGCGCCTAAAGACAGCAGAAAACACTTTCCCATCAGACTCGTCTTTTTTTTTTTTGGTACCGGGGATCGAACTCACGACCTCGCGCTTGCCAGGCAGGCGCTTAAGCCAGTGAGCTAAATCCCCGGCCCCAGACTCGTCTTTTAAACCCACTCCTACGTAGATAAAACACAAATCCGCAGTGGTCGTGGCGACGCGGCTCTCCACCGCGAGAGGACTCGCTTCCACCTGCCTATCCACTCTTCTACATCCGAGGTGGAGAAAGGAAGGGCTGTCATAGCCCTGGATCCGTCCCTGCAGACTCCTAGACCTGGGGGGCGCTCTGCCCAACACGACAGACACCCTAACGACCACCGCCCAGCGCGCAGGCTCCACACCCCAGTGCAGGCAGCCGAGCCGCCACATTCACGGATGGACATTCCGGGGCCACGGGACCTCAAAACCGTGGCAGGGCTGACAGCCAGACCCCCGCCGGCGCGGGCCTCATTCCCTGCAAGCCCGGAAGGTCTCCATGAAAGGGGCCGCGCGCAGGAACCGGAGACCCTGCCCACAGTCCCAGGCGTCCCACACAGGCCCCGCCCACCAGACCACCAGCCGCAGACCCCGTCCCCGCCCCGAGCTCCCCGAGGGGGAGGAGCAGGGGTGGGAAGCAGAATCCCCTCCCCCATCAGCGGGCGCGCGCTCCTGGAAAGCGCCGGGAGCAGCGGGCGCTTCCTTCCTTCCCATCCGGGACCCCAGCCCCCGCGCGCTGCAGAACCAGGGCCGCTGAGGCCCCGGGGAGTCGCACCTTACGCTTGCGGGCCTCCGTGGTGCCGCTCCACACGAAGCACTGGTAGATGGCCCGCAGGTTCTGTTTCCAGTTGTCCACCTTGAAGCTGCCCAGGTGTGAGCAACCCGGCGGCGCCACCGCCAGCTCGGCGTCCATGGCCTCGCCCTCCGACTCTGGCCGGGAGACCATGAGGGGAAAGGCCCGGCCGCGCGCTGGGGCTGGCGGCGAAGGGGGCGAGGACGACGCCAGCGCGACGGAACTGCTCGACTGCGCGCCCGGCAGACCGAGGCACGGGCGCCGGGAACAAAGCGCGGCGGCCGGGGCGCGGGCGGACAAAGACAGCGCTGCGTGAGCGCCGAGAAAAGGCGGCGGCGAGGCAGGCACCGCCCCCGAGCTGCGGCCACCGCGGGCCGCCAGCGCTTCTCTCTCCCGGTTCGCGGACGGTGGCGAAGGCGGGGCAACGTGGGCGGAGATTACGTCACCCAGGGCGAGTGGGCGCTGCGCAGGGCGAAGGGTTGGGGGGGCGCCTGGCCCCTCCTTCCCGCTTCCTGGAGCCCTGAAGCCTCTCGGGAGACTCGGAGGTAGAGCGGGTGGAGCCCACGAGGCCCCGCCCATGCTCCTTGCCATTGGTTATGGGCCAGCCTGAAGCACCTCCGGACGCTATCATAGGCTGACTGTACAGTCCGTCTGGTTAGAGCCGTCCCCCGGGACGCTGGCGTCTTGACGTTCCCAGTCTCACACCAAGAACTAGGGAGGTAGGAGCTTGATGTCAGTCAGGGCGCAGAACCGGTTTACACCGGCTGAGCTCTGCCGCAAAGAGGCGGGGCGATGGACTGGGGGCAGTGCAGTAGTCCAGTCTTCCCACCCTGGCTTGCATCTGTTGTCTACAGTTAGTTCCTTTGGCAGCAGGATCGCCTTCGCTGGGGACTTTGCGCAAGGCCTTGCCACTTTTGTAGCCTATGGGTAGTAACTGTGCTACAACTCTTGAGTGCAGTGGCCAGTTAGTAGCAGCTTGGCGTTTCTCCAAGGACTCAGGCTGCGGTTCCTTCCCACCGGGCTCTGCAGCCTGTTGAGGGTCCAACTCAACGCTCTTCAGTTAAAGAAGGGATGCAAACCAAATACCTGGTTTTAAATTTTGTAGTAGATTAAAAAAAAAAACCTGAAACTGTAAGCCAACAGGTGAAAACTAATTTTAACAAGATAACTTAGTTAACCCGTTGTAGCTAGAGTATCATTTCAACACGTAAGCTGTATTGTAAAATTGTCGCTGAAATATTTCACAATCTTTCACAAGTAGGTCTTCCGAAATCTAGTATGTTAAAGCACATCAAATTAGTACTGGCTACATTTCAAGTGCTGGTAACTACTGTTGGACACCACTCCATAGGTTCAATCCCCAGTGTCAAAAAATTCGTGTGTGTAAGTCACAAGTAAATTAAAAAGTACAGATAATATGCTGACATTTATGGGACAAGAATACTATGTAATGGCATATACTAAAGATCAGGTAAAAGTCGGGGGGAAAAAACCAACCTAGCGGTAACAATTAATTTTTAGTGATACATTGTGACAACTTGAAAAGTTTAGAAGTTTAACTAAGAGACTCAGTAGGGACAGGATTCTTGCTTTCTAAATATCTTCATCCTGTGCAAGAGGAGGGCTGGGAGATTTTGTGAGCCCCACTCAGAGTGGGTAGCCTATAAGCTTCCTCCCTGTTTGCTCTGGCTCCTTTTGCTCTGGCTGCTGCCTTGAAGTGTTGCCCTGGCGCCACGCCACCCTGCCTTGGAACCAGCTAAGTATGGACTGAAATCTCCACGAACTGTGAACTAAATAAACCTTTCCTTCCTTAATTTTGGGTATCAGGTATTTTGGCCCAGGAATGAGAGAAAAATAACCAAGACAGGTAAAAGTCTGAGGGAAAAAAAAAACAAAAAACAAAAACAACAACAACAACAAAAAAAACAAGCTAGCCATAACAGTTAATATCTGGTAAGCCAGAAACTTGGCTAGTTCTATAAATGTTAATATTTTCATTACAGTCAATCATTTTTTTTTTCTTTCTTTTTTGGGGGGGGGGCGTGTACTAGGAATCAAACTCAGGACCTTGCACTTGCTGTGCCACTGAGCTGTATCTCCAGCCCCAGAATCATATTTTATACCTTAAAATAACTACAACTAAGAGGAAATAACAAACTTGCATGATATAAGTGAGCACAAATAAACTAAAACCCAGAGAAAGGTGATCAAATTTATCCTGTCCTTCAATATCTAGAAAACAGTCCAAAAGTTTCATTTAGGCCCTTACTCATCTAAATAAAAATCAAGTCAGACTACTAAATTAGTGTTTGCTCTACCATGTACAATTTCTGTAACTTTAGCAAAAGGTCCTATTTCTTAGCCCATTTAATTATTTGTTATAATTGGAGCCATATCAGCTCAAAGATTACATTAAACACTTGTAGCAAGAAATAATGCATACAAAGCTTTTGCTGGGCATAGTGGCACATGCCTGTAATCCCAGCACCTAAGAGACTGAGCAAAGAGGATCTCTGTAAGGTGCAAGACCAGCCTGGGCTACATAATGACTTCAAGTCCAGCGGTAGTAAAACCCTGTCTCAAAAAACCAGAACAAACCAAAACAAAAACAAATCCTTCTCATTCCTGTTGTTTCTTAAGGACTCAAAACATTAGCAAGTATTGATCTCCTAGTTGCTGGAAATTGAGATGATTAAGATAATTTCATACTTCAAAAATTCTACAATCTAATGGGACTAGCAGCAATATTGCCTACATAACCGGTTGTCTTAGTCCATTTGGTACTGTTATAGTAGTGTCTTATTTTTCTCAATGCTGAGACAAAATACCCAACATCTAAGTTAAAAGAGAAAAGGTTTATTTTGCCTCACAATTTGTAGATGTTTCAGTCCATATTTAGCTGGCTCCAAGGCACAAGGCAATTACAGAGGAAGAAATCATCCAAGTCATCTCAGAGCAGGAAAGAAGGCAGCAAGCAAAACCTGCCTTTCCTTCTTATCCCTTCTGCGTGTCCTGCCTTTTGGGTTGTGCCATCCAAACCCAGGTTGGACCTTGTCATTGTCCACAACCAGAACTATGCTAAATTAATCACTGGATTAATTTAGTGACAACCCATCCTTAATCCCAGCACCACACCCTAGGTCTAGCCACCTCAGAAAAGTCCCACCTCTGACTTCATGAAGCTTTAGAAGATCGTCTAGATACAAGCCATTATTAGTTACCCTGAGAGGGGGTAACTTATAAAGAGCAGAAATTTATTTCTTACAGTTCTGGAGGGTGGAAAGTCCAAGGTCAAGGGACTGGCATCTAGTAGTATGGCTCTTCTTCCTGGGCAATCTCATGACAGAAGGTGGAAGGGCAAAAAAGAAGAGAAAGAGGCAGGCAGAGGCAGGGACGGAGGGGATACTATTAATCCATGCATGAGAGCAGGGCTTTTATAATCTATTCACTTCTTAAAGGCCCAACACTATTATGTTGGGAAATTAAGCTTCTAACATTCTAACACATAGCCTTTAGGAGTAATATTCAAGCTATGGTAGCACATGAGTCTAGTAATATGAAATCACATATTACTGCAAGAAATTCAGGAAATATCCAGCATAACAGAACATTCAGGTACTGTCAAAGGAGTCCACAATACCTTTAATCCTATCCCTAATAGGAAAGGTCTGGAAATTTAAAAAAAAATGTCTCACCTATGTGTAGACTGATGGGTAGGAGTTGGCTTATTTCTTTTAAAATAAAAATATTTTAAAAGAAATAAGCCATTTCTTTTAAAAATAAGAATTTATTTTTTACCATCCATTGAGTTAATATATACTTATCTGTTATGTAAGACATTTTGTTTTCACGTTTAACTAAAATACCTACTAAATTATATCTCAAAGAATTGCAAGTAATAATCCTAGCACATTAGTAAAGCACTGGGTGTGTCTGTGGACGATTGGCGTGCAAGTTGCAAACTGAAGAGAAAGACTGACCTCAGAGTTCAGTGGCACTTGTCAGTAGGCTAATAGCCTGGATACAATAAAAAGAGAAAGAAGGAAATCTTTTCTTTTTACTTCTTTAGAGAAGCTCTGGTCTTCACTATTGCTTGCAGATATTCATCCCTTGATCCTTCAGGCTTTCAGCACAGACTCTTTTCATCCTTTCAATAAACACCCTTGGACTTTCTGACATGAACTTGCACCAGACCCTGAAGTGAGCTGCAGGTCTTCAACCTTTGACTGGATCCTCCAGCACTCCAATGTGCAGATGATTATTTTGCATTCTTCTGCCTGATTCTTCAGGCAGTCATTGTAAGGCTACCTAATTTATCCTTGATATAAAATCTGCTGCTCTCTAGTGAATTCTAACTAACACAGATTTTGGTATCAGAAGTGGGGTTGTTGTTCTGACCACTGGTGATATGACTCAGAAGTGTTTGGAACTGGTTTAAGGGAGAAGTTTATAAAGTTTTAGAGATATTATCTAGAGATGTCCTAGAATACTATAAGCCATGCTTGACTGTCGATTCTGATCCGAATGCTGATGAAAAGAAAGACAGTAAAGACCAGGCTGAGGAGGTTTCTGTTGGGAATAAGGACTACTGGCAGTTGAACTCCAAGCCATGTGTATTTTGCTCTGGCAGAAAATTTGTCTACATTAGCTAATGTCTTGAGACTTTGTTGCACACTGAGATTAAGGGTATCTGGTTAGGTAATCTGTTGGAGGAAATTTTAAGGGAGTCAGATGATCAAATTGTTGCATTAGCACTTCTGGCAGCTTATATCCAGAGTTATACTGAAGATTGAGAGCAAACAGCACAGCTAAATGATTTTAAAAGTCTTGAGCTTAGCTAGAAAGAAAGTTATGGCAAAGTTTGGGCCTACAAAGTTGCAGAAGAGAGCTTGGTTACCAAAAAGATTGACATTAAAAAGAAGCCAAACACTTTGAGTCAGGACAATAGAATATGTATTGGAAGGTGTCGCAGGAAACAGCAAGGCCCCACCTTCACTAGGCTCAAAATAGCAACAATAGAAGACTTTGCTTTGAAGAGAGAGCCCCGGCACCAACCAAGAAAGCAGTGATCCAGCCTTCCTGGTAAGAAGTGCAAGCTGCACGTGTGCCAGGAAGAGCAAAGCCAGCATTTCCCAAGAATCCACCATGCCAGGTTTTGGGGGACCAACCAAGAAATCAATGATTCAGCCCTCGTGGTAAGCAGTGCAAGCCTACTGGCGCCTGGGCTGAGAATCAACACCCCCACCCCCACCCCGCTAGCAACTGGATGGTTCCGAGGACAGCCTGAGTTGATAGCAACTAAGGTACATAAAGCAACTAAATGCTTATATTCTTTGGTTGATTATTCAGGCCTGGGGCCAGTGATCTGAGCATCTGTCCCGAGGATGACAGTATGCAGTGTAGCAAACATGGAAGATTTCCTTCTATCTTGTCTTTGAAATCCAATACTGTTTTTATTTTTTTTTCTGATTAATTGTCTTGCTTTTTTCAGTATTCTGTTTCCATTGGTTTTATTGTGGTTTTTTTTTTTGTTTGATTTTGCTATATCTGATGGAATGGACAACTATTGTGAAGATAAAGAGATATGCTATGGTAGCTATTATTGTTTGTCCTCATTGCTGGACATAGAATTACCGGATTTAGTGTTTGCCTTTCTGAATTTTGCGCTTGCTTTGGTCCATTCCTTTTTATATCCTAGTCCTTCCTTTTTGGAGTTGAAATATTTACTCTGTGCCTTTATATGTCAACAGTGTTCAACTTTTTTTAAACTTTTATAGGGCTCATAGCTAATTGTTTTGAGTCTCAGAAGACACTTTGGACTTGGACTTTTCAGCACTGTTGAGACTGGAAACGCTTAGAGATAGACTAAATGCATTTTGCATAAAGAGGTGGACATGAGTCTTCAGGAGGACAGGAGTGAAATATTATGCGTTGGAGCTTTAATGACCCCAAAATCTTTGTGTGTTTGAATTATGGAGCATTATAGCTAACTTGCTGTGAGGCTGTGGGTTCTGGTTGGAAAAGGAGGTCACTGTGGGCATGACCTTGGAGGGTTATCTCCCTTCTTAGCTCCTCCCTTAACTCTCTGCTGTATGACTGCCATGATGTGAGCAGCTTTCCCTCTGCTATGCCCCTCCGCCATGCCATCCTGCTTTGGAGCCAGTGGACTATATAGACTGAAAACATGAACAAAACCCACCCTCCTTCACGGTAAGGGTGTCAAGTATTTTGTCTCAGCAATGAAAAAGTACTAAGACACTAGAAAAGAATGAAAAAATGAAAATAGCAAAGAAATAGAAGAAGCAAATGGGATCCTCAACATGATATACAAGTATCTCCAATTAAAAGGTTATAAAGTATTCTTGGGAGCAGAATGAAAATGATGCAAAGAAGAGTCAATAGAGAAGGCATGATGGTGCCTGCTTACACTTCCAGCACTTGGGGAGCTGAGACAGGAGGACTACCACTAGTTCAAGACCAGTCTGGACTTAAAGTGAGACCCTGTCTCAAAACAAACTAAAAAGAAAAGTCAGTAAACTCGAGGATAGAGCAATTAAAATTATCTAATATCAATTGAAACTGTCCAAACAGAAGAATAAAAAGACGGTAATGAAATACAAAAATTGTCAACCCAGATTTCTATACACAGTGAAAATATCTATCAGTAAAAAAGATGAAATAAAGATAAAACATCTATCAGTAAGAAAGATAAAAATGGGGATTTAGCTCAGTGGCATAAGTGCCTGCCTTGCAAGCGTGTGGTCATGACTTCGATCCCCAGTACTGATTAAAAAAAAAAAAAGAAAGATAAAATAAATAATTGTCATATAAAAGTAAGATACTAAAAAATTTCTCCATCACATCTGCACTACAAGAAAAGAGAAGAAGGGCCGGGATTTAGCTCAGTGGCTTAAGCGCCTGCCTGGCAAGTGTAAGGTCGTGAGTTTGATCCCCGGTACCAAAAAAAAAAAGAGAGAAGGAAATGGAAAGGTCAAAGGGAAAAGTTAACAAATGGAGACAAAGATATTCACAAAGAAACAAAGAGCATCAGAAGTGGTAATTATGTGGATAGTCTTCCTTGTATTATTATTTAAAAATACATATGTCTCTTCAAAGCAACTCCTGTATTGTATATGTATATATCTCTTTAAAGCAAAGTTATTGTCTTATAATGTTTAATATATAGAGAGAGATAATCCATATGCCAACTATTAAGCAAAGTGCAGGAAGTAGTTGTGAATGGGTTTACTAAGTTATAAGCTTTCAATATGTGAAGTGATAGAATGCTAAACTTAATTAACCTACAAAAAGGTAAGAGTTCATATCATAATCCCTAGAGCAGCCACTCAGAAATGATGTAAAGAGGTATAGATAGAGTCTGTGAATAAAGTAGAATTATAACAATATTCAAATGATACAAACAGCTAAGTTGGGTAGAAATGTTATAGGTAGTCAAATAGGGCTAGGCCCTTGAGAGGTCAGGGCAAAGTAAAACGCATTACAACCGTGGCCGGAGGCACATCTATTGGAGGCCAGGCCTCAAGTTCAGTGGGAATGAGGGGCTGGGGATTTAGCTCAGTGACATAAGCGCCTGCCTTGCAAGCATGGGATTGTGAGTTTGATCCCCGGTACCAACAACAAAAAAGATCAAGTGGGAATGACTAGGCCTAAGATAAATGCTACCACCTGATCTAATAAAGTCTAGATAGGCATCAGTCACCTCAGTGGATGAGCAAAGCCTTCAGAGTTTTCCCTACTTAAAAATTCTTTGTTCTTTCCAGGTATACTTGCTACATGGCTTGCTTCCCTATTGGATCAATATTACCTAAGCAATTATAAGTATAATCTTATTGGATGACCATCACCTTAACTTATATTGTATCCACGTGGTTGTGCCCTATAAAACTTCTGAAAAGTGGGCTCCTCAGCAATCTACTTGGGACCCTTCTGGCCTCTCAGGAGGCCTTATCTCAGGAGGCCTTATCAATAGTATTTTCTACTCTTAACCTCCTTTGTTCCTTAGAATTTATGCTTCTATTTTGGGGAACACAAACTTGGCATATCAGACATCTAGCAAGTTGGGAGTTATAATGTTTTCCCTATATCATTTGGAAGTCCTATATTATTTCCTATATCAATATAAGGCAGGACAGAGAGAAACAAGAAAAAAAAAGGAAACGAAGATCAAATAATAAAGTAGCAGACTTAACCACAAACATATCATTAATTCCACTCAGTATTACACAAGGACTTCTGTTCCCATCCATGACAGAGTACCAGGGATAGATTTTTCCTTCCTTCTGTTGTGCACTATGACAACAAAAACCTGACAATCGTTAGAAACAATTGTTTCCAAACACTGGAAAACAGGAAGTGCAGAGCATTGAACCCTGATGAAAAGGAAACAAAAGTGACTAGCAAGAGGCTTGCTCCCTGGAAAGAGCTTGCAGCTTCCAGCTTAAAACGGGGGAGCCCAGCGTGAGGAACCTGGGACATCACAGTTTTAGCAGTTATGGTTCTGGTCCTGGGACCCTATAAATCCTGGGCAAATTGGGAAGACTGGTCATGCTACCAGCCAGAGATCAGTACTTTCCCTGAGTTGAAATTCAGAGAGATGATAATGATTAGAATTCATAGGGAAAATTAAAACAATTTATGTAACAGTTGATTCTGCATAAATCTGAGTCCTATGTTTCCCAAAATTGAAGAATAAATCTGAGGATAAAAGGAAGAGATTAGGAAAATGTTTATTAGAAATAAGAAAAAGTAAGGGGGAAAAAAAGCTCTTGGCAAATCGTTGGCAATAGGGAAAAGAAGTCTAACATGTTTTCTTTGTTTAGGCCTATATACCTGGGCAGAGAATGGGTTCAAAGAGTTCAAAAACAAAACCGATCATCTTGTATAACTGTTCTTTCCAGGTCTGTGTAAGGAACAGGAGGCAGAAACCAGCCAAGACCTCCAGGCTTGCGGAAAGGCAACATGGTGTGGAATTTATGATGCATTGGTGCAGGCAGATGGAGGGCAAAAAGACCATCTGTAGGGAACAAAGAGAAGTGAGCCTTTCTGAAATAGTGAAGAAGATGAAGGACCTTAGGTGGGAAGAGGTTAATAAACACCTGGCAGTCTTGCAGCTCACTGGGCAAAGCCCTTGAGGGCCTGGTGTAAATTTTCAGCTGTCTCCAGAAGTCTGGGGACCTGCAAGATTCCTTGTCCTGCCTTATCTCTTTTATGACGTGCTTGCTGCAATCTGATCTGTGCTGAGCTGTGTCCCCACTGAGAACTGTGCCTCCGCTGGCAAACAGGTTGGGGATTAGCGGAGTCGGGTCTCACTGGAGCCCTACATCCTGGAGCTAGGAAGGGTGAAATCTCACAGCATATTTTAGACAAGAGTCTTCTTCCTGGAGAGAAGAGTCTTTAACACTATTCTCACCTCAACCTTATCTTTTGTTCTTGTGTCTGCCTTTGCAGGGTTAGGGGGCTTCTAGCTAATCCTGACTAGAAGGAGGTAAAAACCAACTTTACTAGAGAAATTTCCCTGGGAAGCAGCTCAGTGATGGAGGTAGAAAAAGAGAGAAGAGCAGGATTTAAAAGGCACCAAATGGCCTTGGGACTCACACCAGGAGACCAGAAAAAAGCTGACAGGCAGGACAGAGAGAGAAAACCACATGATAAGGTGCCCCTACCTCCACAAAATACAGGGAAAACAAACGGTGGGGGGTGTGACTTACGTTAACACAGTGTGTACTCACAGCTAGGCACTAACATACACATATACATAGGCATTCACTCTGCAGTCACTGTATTACTCACGCTAGGGTCATTGTAGTGTACCATAGATATCCACCCCTCTTACCAACTCTACCCTAACTAAGAATAAAGCACCCCCTTGCCAACTAGCTGCCTGCCCCAAAGATAAGGTCTTAAAAGGTAGGTTAAAGACAAGTACACAAACAGACAAAACCAAAAAGCTGCACAAAGATGACTGGAAGATATGACATTGGCAGAGGTGCCTGGAAGTCAGTCCAGTTTTGGCAAGTTCCAGAGGGAAGAGGAAGGGTCACTCATCCACCCATAGAAACAGCTGGACCCAAAGGGCCCATGGGCCCGCCCCTCTTTCTAGAGCCCTCTACCCTGATTCTGTCTTATCAGGATAGCTATTTGTCTTCTCCTTTCCTCTCCCTTCCTTTTCGTCTTTACAAATAAAGTGTCTTCCTTTTGTTAAACTTTGTCTCTCTAACTTTTTATTGGGGTTGAGTTTATCATCCAGTGGGCTACTTGGACAGCAGTGCTCACCCTCCAGCTGTGACATCTTTGGTTCCTTGACAGGAGCCAGGTGTGACATTTGTATCTCTAATCTTCATTTAGCTGCTTGAGGTTTTAGCATGGGTGGGCTATTTATTTTCTTTTACATTTTTTGCTTAACACTTCCATGCAGCCTCATCTTAGGTTTCTCCTATTGCCTACTTATAATAATAATTAACCAAGCTATTACAAGATGACCGAAGAAGAGCTGCACAGAGAGAGCGCTCCAGAAATCCGTAGCAAGTTCCCTTGTCTTTGGCTCATTGGTTAGGATAGGAATGCAAGTCACTACCTAAGTCAAGAAAGTACCATTTCTGCCAGAAAGGTGCAGGCAAAAGAGCTCCTGGAGCTCACAGACAGGCCTAGCGGAGAAATCTCTCTGCACACAGGAGAGAGCGTAGAAGATGTGGCCTCGGGAATAGAGACAAAGGAGACTAGAATAAAGCTGGTTGTGTAAGGGCACAATTATATGATTAGTAAAGGCCCAGTTATAAAATAACAAACTTACAGACATGTTCTAGCAAGTTAAAATCAGATAGCAGCCTCTGCCTATGATCATGTTAGGTAACCACCCAGCTGAATGCAGTCAGCCTTAACTGTTTGGCTGAGTTACTTTTTTTTTTGATAATGCGCTGGGCCAGTTTGACTATTTTCAGCTTATGTTTCCCTTAATTAAGAAAATACATTGCTTCTGACTGCCTTCAAGGACTTTGGGCAAAGTAAACCAGTCAAAGATACTTTTAAATTCTGCTTGCTTCTCTTGAACCCCACCCCCTTGTCCCCAGGATGTTCCTATGTTAGGATAAACAATTCCTTTTAAGCAAATATATTTAGAGTTGGTTTTCCTGACAATATATGACTTAATTCAATTCATATAACCAATCACATATTGCCTTGTACTTCCTGTTTGTAAATATATTTAAACTGGACTCAAATCTGTTTCTTTACTAGTGATTTGGAGTTGGTTCCACTACTCAGCATAATAAACAGTTGCTATCTAGATTCCTCAATGCAGAGTCCCCCATTAGGTTTGATACTGGGTTTTCTGCAGCAGTCTGGTTGTGCCTGACAAAGCACACAGGCTTAAGAGGATCCAATGTCTTCCTGCAACTTAACTGTGATCCAAGACAAAGCCCCCCAAATATTTAAGAAGTACAAAAACAACAACAAAAAAACCATATTAAGAACAAAGAGGAGGAATAATTGGGGTGAGGAGCAAGGGGACCAAACCAGATAACATTTTCAATGTCTGGAATTTAATAAAAAATTACCAATCATGCGAAGAAGCACGAAAACAAATCCATAATAAAGGGAAGGCCCAATCAATACAAAGAGACCCCACAATGAACCAAATGGTAGATTTGATAGTCAAGGGGATTCCAATGGCTACTAGAAATATACTTAAGGGGCTGGATACATAGTTCAGTGGCACAGCGCCTGCCTGGCAAGCATGAGGTTTTGAGTTTGATTCCCCAAAACCTAGAGGAAATTTGGAAGATATAAACAAACAGAAATAAACAGAGCTGAAAGTTAAGTTCAAGTAGCCTAATAAGGGAGGCTCAGCAGGAAGAAAGGGAATAGATTCACATACCTAGGATCCAAACATACTTAAAAGTTTTCTAAGAACAACATCAAAAACTGCTTTTTTCAGCTAGATGTAGTGGCACACACCCATAATATCAGCATTTGTAAGGCTGAGGCAAGAGGATTGCTGTGAGCTCAAAGCCAGCCTGAGTTTCACAGTGAGATCAAGTCCAGCCTGAACTACATAGTAGGACCCTGTTTCAGAAAACAAAGTAGACTGAGTTTGGTGCAATCTTCTTTGGTCATCTTGATTCATTGATTCCAGAAATTTCCAAAAAGCAAAATCTGAACTTCCTGTGCATTAGTTGATTCCAGAAATTTCCAAAAAGCAGAATTTGAATTTGAAGCACTATACTTAGTCCACATGAGTGAAATGATGGGGCCAAAGGGGACCCACATCAGCATCTGGCCACTCCTCAGGCCCTCAGTCTCTCTAGCACTTATTGTTTGAGCATCGTTCACCGTCAGTCTCCTTTGTGTACTCTGAATATAGATGAGCCTGTGATGGTTACATCTATAATGATCATGTACAGTGAGTTTTTTTGCTTTTGTTTTCTTTTGTGGTACTGAGGATCCTACCCGCTCTGCCACTGAGCTACATCCCTAGATTTTTAAAAAAATTTTAAATAAAGGGTCTCGCTAAGTTGGCTGGACTTGAGCTTGTGATCCTTCTGCCTCAGCCTCCCTCAGTGCTGGGATCACCATGACTGATTAATGGACAGAGCCTCAAAACATTATTCCCTAAACAATGTACTTTAACAGCTATTTACATAGTATTTATGTTGTAGTAGGTGTTATAAGTGATTGAGAAATGACTTACGGTATATGGGAGGATGTGTAGAGGATGTGTCATCTTGTGTAAAAGACTTCGGTACCTGCAGATTTCTTTATTCAGAGACGGTCTTGGAACCAATTCTCTGTGGCTGCTGGGAGATTGTATTCTTTTAGAGTATGGTTCCCCAGTTACTCTATAATGCACTGACCTAAGTGCCGGTGTAAAGATATTTCATAGATGTGAATAAACCTAGAAAACTCAGATCAGTTGCATATGCCTGACTTTATCCACTGCAAGGCCTTAAAGATAGGGCTAAGCTTCTTTGGAAAAGGAAATCTCTCTTGCAGACAGCAGCTTCAGCCCAGGACCATGGGTTCTACCAGCCCTTCTGGACAGCCTGCCCTATGGACTTCAGACTGCTCTATCCAGCCCCCACTCTTGCAGCAGCCAATTCCTTGCAACGAATTGCATAATATATAATCCCTTGCTTGCTTCATTACGCGTTTATTCATTGCATTCACCTGTTAAGCCAGTGGTTTTTTGATGCACTGTAAATTGTAATCGTTACATACTTCCTTACTCAGTACTTATATCACATTTTTTTCTTGATTTAGATTTAGACAGAAAGTCAGAGGCAGTGCTTGCTTCAGCAGCACGTATACTAAAACTGGAACGACACAGAGAAGATTAGCATGGCCCCCTGCAAGGATGACACGCAAATTCGAGAAGCATCCCATATTTAAAAAAAGAAAAAAGAAAGTCAGAAACAATGGTGGGCTAGAAGATTCGGCAATCTGTCCTTCCCCTGAAATAACACACTGATTAAGAAAGTGACCACCATCAACAATTTTGCATCTCTAAATACAACTGGACGATCACAGGGAGGATTTGATGAGCTGGGACAACACTCACCTTTAGCTTCCCTGGCATTTTTCACTGGAAGCGTTAGAGAGACAGTCATACATTTTAATTTATTTTCTATTTAATTAAATTAATTTATGTATTTGGTATCGGGACTCAAACTCAGGACCATGTGCTTGCCAAGCAGGTGCTATGCGACTGAGCTAAAATCCCCAGCCCTATTTTTTCTATTGATCTAGACGTTTAAGGAATCTTTGACCACAGAAATTTCAGTGACCACATATGAGGAATAAAAACCTTGAAAAATACTATGGAAAAGTACTATACATAGGGGAACTGTATCCCCTCGACGAGAAATAAAAACAATTGCTGAAGAAATGAAATTCCAGAATTATTACATAATGATACTAAAATGTACAATTATAAATAAGCAATTACAAAGCATACCAAAAAAATAGAAAAAATAAAGCTTATGTACAGGTAAAAAGGAAAAAGATTTGGCAGGAACTATTTCTGATGAGATCAGGTATGTTCAGGGTGATACGGCCATAGATGGTAGGAACTATTTCCAAGAAAGCCCAGACAATTGACTTTATACTCAAACATTAAATTAACTGCCTCTCTCCCATAGTGGGCATTAAAAGCAGGGCCTCTTCACTCAGCTACAGCCCTAGCCCCTGTTTGCTTTTCGTTTTGAGACAAGGCCTTGCTAAGTTACTAAGGTGCTCAGGGTGAACCCAAACTTGCAACCTTCCTGCCTCAGCTCCCAGACTTAAATATGCTCAGTCATCCAAAGAAAGCTAATGGCAAAAGAAAACGAGGAAGGAGGTGGAGGAAGAGGGAGGGAAGAAACTTACAGGAAATCAGAGAACAGTGTATGAACAAATGTGGAATGTGAAAAGAGAAAACATACAAAGAAACTAAAAATTCTGAAATTCAGAGATACAATAGCTTAAGTGAACATTTGCTAGAGGAGTTTAATGCCAGATTTGAGGAGGAAGAAGGAAGAATCAACAAGTTTGAAATTCCAGAGTTAAAATTATAGAGTTTGGGGAGCAGGAAGAAAATTGAATGAGGAAAAGTAAGCAACTGGAGGGATCTATAGGATTCCATCAAAGTATACACATAACTTGGGAGTCCCTAGAAGATGAGACCTAGGGAAATACATAAGAAATACTTGAAGAAGCCAGAGTTTTCCCCAACTTATGAAAGACATGTCTACACATCTATTCATTTAAGAAGTTCAGTGAACTCTAAAGAGGATGAGCTCACAGTGACCCCACACTGAGACACTTTGGTTGTTGTTATTGTTGTTGCTTGAGAAAGGGTGCTGTACTGCTATATAGTTCAGGCTGGTATTAAACTCACTGTGTTCGAAGGGTGGCCTCAAACTCTTGGCAATCCTCCTGCCTCAGTCTTCTAAGTGCTGGGATTAAAGGCATGTGCCACCAGGCTTGGCTTTAGAAACTTGTTCGAAGCCAGAAACAAAGAGAGAATGTTGGAGGCAGCAAGAGAGAAGCAACTTGTCCCCCAAATAAATGGAGGGAGGGGAGGGAGAAAGGAGGGGAAATAGATTTTAAAAGAATTAAACAAAGTGTGGTGGTGCACACCTGTAATCCCAGCATTAGGGAGGCTGAGGCAGGAGGATCACTGCAAGTTCAAGGCCAGCCTAGACTACATAGTGAATTCAAGATCAACCTGAACTGTACGGTGAGACCAAGTCT
This sequence comes from Dolichotis patagonum, assembly GCA_004027295.1. NCBI lineage: Eukaryota > Metazoa > Chordata > Mammalia > Rodentia > Caviidae > Dolichotis > Dolichotis patagonum. The sequence goes on from PVJX010007692.1 coordinate 51,039, forward strand.
CAAAAAAAGAAATAAAAGAATTAAGACAGATTATGTACATGTACCAACTCCCCATGATGAATGTAATTATTATGTACTTCAAGCTTGTACCAATAAAAATTAATATAAAAAGAGAGACACGATTTGTCCCATACAAAAGGGCCCTTGATAAGGTTAACAGATAATTTCTCCTCAAGTACTACAGTGAGCTCAAGGCCAGCCTGGACTCTGTAGTGAGACCCTGTCTCAAAAAGCATAAGTGTTGCTTCTGCAGCCTCAATTAAATCAAGTTAAATACTCCTCAGTCACATTCTTCAGATCTCAGGTGTTCAATAGCTGATGTGTACTCACTTCTGTAGCATGTGTATTAAGATTGGAACAATACAGAAATTATGTGGCCCCTGTGCAAGGATAACATACAAATTAAAAAGAAAATAGCCAAATGTGGCCAGTAAATGAACACAGAAAATACAGAGTTAGGAGAATACAAACATTTACTCCTCTCAAGAGCTCATCCCTTTGGATGGGCGCTCACAGGTCATATGTATAACTAATGCAGGGAATTGGGCCATGTGACCATTATTCCCTTGAAGTCTGGGGGTCACTGACATAATGACCATGACTAGTGGTCCTCTCAGTCGATCTAGGACCCAGATTGGTGGGGATTGTCCACAGCAACACGCACTGCGAAGGCCTAGGCCTTCCTGGTTGTAGATGGGCATGCAGGGGAGTTGCTGATGAAGAGGGGCTCCACATCAGATCCAGTCAGATCCATCCTCAGACAGGCTTGTGGTTTCCATGCACATTCCACAGGCCCCCTCAGCCCCTTTCATCTGGTGGGAATTGCCTTCTCCAGTTACAAGTAGCCTGCCAGGCCAACCCTAAGTCCCACGTCAGCACACCCTTTCCAGTTGGAGACCTGGAGCTTTCCACCGGGATGATCAGGCTATGATGTCACAGTGACAGCCTCTCACGGTGCAGTGCAAACTCACTGGACCACCTAGTGGGTTTTCTCAGCTCACTGCAAGAACCAGACATACGTGGACCCTGAATTACAGCTTCACCAAGACCGCCACCACCGCAAGGTGAGCCTGGGTCACCTGTCTACGATGCACACAGTGGCGACAAATGGGTTAAGATTTTCAGTGCCCAAATTTCTTTAATTTAAAAAAAAACCTTCTGCAATGGCTAGGTGTGGTTGTCTACATCTGTAATCCCAGAAGTGGGAGGCTGAGGCACAAGGATTGTCACGAGTTCGAGACCACCCTGGGCTACATAGCAAAACCCTGTCTCAGAAAACCAAGCCAAACCAAACCAAACCAAACAAATCCCCCCCCCCATTTTACCTCCTGCATGTACTAGATAATCATAAAACACTGCAATAATAAGGACTAAAAACAGGATAAAATAAAAATAAATACGAAGCCCACCTTTTCCTCCCCTGAGGTAATATTATGTCTTTCCTCAAAAGGTTAAAACACAGTGAGTTCAACATAGCAAGAGTTAAAACATGATAGTAAGGGTTAAAACCCTGATTTAAATCTAAAGAGCCTTTTTTGAGCCCTAAGCAAGAAGTTTGGGGGCTGGGGATTTAGCTCAGGAGCATCAGTGCCTGCCTAGCAAACTCAAGGTTGTGAGTTCGATCCCTGGTACCAAAAACAAAACAAAAAAAAAGACACTGTCTCAAGCAAGAAGTTTGAAAATTTGCAACTTTGATGCACAATTTTAGTCAAGACGCAGGTGTTTCTGAAAGATTAAGAACAGGATACCTGCTGGGTGTGGTGCTCTATGCTTGTGATCTCCACTCTCCAGAGGCTGAGGCAGGAGAATTGCCATGAGTTCAAGGCCAGCCTAGCTACACAGTGAGTTCAAGGCCAGTTAAACTATGTTGTAGGGATCTGTCAAAACAAACAAATGGTGGTACACAACTGTAATCCCAGCACTCAGGAGGCGGAGGATCCCTGGGAGTTCGAGGCTAGCCCGTGCTACGAAGTGAGTTCAAGTCCAGTCTGAATTTCACAGCAAAACTCTGCCTCAAAAAACACCACACCAAAACAAAACAAGAATAGGATATCCATTTCTAAGATATCTACAGTCTCTAACTCACACCCTTTCCTACATCTTCATTTACTTATGAAAACCCTAATCTCTCATCCTGTGTGATTTCTTTCTTGGAAACTTGCCCCTCTCTCTCTTGAAAGTGTACTTGTGAGTTAACTGAACTTCTGAATTTCCTATCTAAGAAATTAATTTACTTTTTTGGAGAGAGAGAGAGAGAGAGAGGAAGGAGGAGGAGGAGGAGGAAAGAGGCATTGGACCCTCGTGAGAGTGGTGCCTATATACACAGGCACACTCCAATAGAGAAGCTGTGTTTTTATTTCTGGCTCACGGAAGCCCCTCCCCACCACCTCCCATGGTCTGGTATTGGGGTTCACTGTCCATCTTGGGCAGTCTATTCCATTTCATACCAGTTGTGGTCCCTACCTTTCCCTTTTAACCCCTCCTCCCTCAGTATTTCTCTTTGTAGTTATTTTTAGCCTTTTGGCTTCCTCAGATTTGGGAAGACTTATTTAACAATTATCTTTTACCATAGAATCTTCTCTTTCATGGGAGTCTTTCTACAGCCTGGTATCCTTGTCCGCTAGTTGATCAGCTAAGTCCAAGAATAAGGTTTTTTTTGGGGGGGGGGGTTTGGTACCAGTGATCGAACTCATGACCTCGTGCTTGCCAGGCAGGCGCTTAAGCCACTGAGCTAAAGCCCCAGCCAAGAATAAGGTTTAATACCCTGGTTAATGAAATATAGACAAATTAAAAATATTTTACCTCTTACACCTATACTCCTATTGCAGGACCGATACCGAACCTAAAGGAAGACATTCTGCACCAAGCAGTTGAAAGGCAACTGTTTATTAAGCCTGCAGGCTGGTGGGAACCAGCTCCAAACCACCAACCCTGAGTCAGTTTTGAATTTGGTTTGTGTAGGTTTGCAAGCAGGAAGTACAAAGGCTTGAAAGCATGGTGGGCTTTCACTGGGTTAGATCAGTTATCATCTGTTGCTGGGTAAAAGTCCTTGAAATCTGTTAGAAAAACAGTATATGTTTTTAGGTGGAAAAGTACAGACATTGCAGCTGGACGTGGTCAGGCTGACCTGGGTCAGGCTATCTATGAAAAGCAGCTGGACACAGTCAAGGCTGACTGGGTTTAGCAGTCTAGCTTTGGGGTGAGCAGGATGAGCATATCTGGTCCCAACATGATATCAGGCTGCTAGTTAGTTTTAAAATTTCAGTCACATTCCTTGTCTATTGATTGCTAAATTATTGTTATTATTATTATTTGGTACTGAGTACTGAACTCATGATCTTGTGCTTGCCAGGAAGGCACTGGACCACTGAGCTATATATCCCTGGCTCTGTGTTAGATAGAGATGACTGACTAAAAGGGGGTATTTTATGACAAAATGGAAATTCAGATGTGTTACAAAATGTCATCATGATTGTTATGATGTAGCATTATGTATGGTTTTGATTTCTAATTTTCCATGTAAAATATGTAACTGTTAACATTCTATAGGGATTCAAATATTAAAACATCATGGTTAGTAAGAAATAACAGTTCCATTTTATGTTCTAAGGTGTTTGCCATTTAAATAAGATGGTAACATTAAGCTTATTGCCTCTACTACAATGTAATATAATTGATCTTTTCTTCTGGATGTGCAACAACCAAAGTTTAAAGACCAAATATTAGAGAGATAGACAGGCTAAGAGGAGAGCCAGTATTTTGGCCCTAGTCTTTTGAGCTCAATGAGGATCCAGGACATTAAAGAATCTGTCTGCGACATCCTATACTCGGTGAGTCTCTTGTCTTTGGATCAAGAAGATTGTGAGACCACAGAGGAAAGTGATCATTGACGTGTGGTGTTCCTAAGGAGAGTCCCCAGGATAGGAAAATCTCCCAGGCTTTCACACAAAGTAACCTGGTCAAATGATGGCTGTGACTCATCTAGATGACTGACACTGACAGAAGTACTAAGAGGTGCGCTGCGGGGCTCCAAGGTAATTCCTGAGGAGACTTAACAGACTTTGATAGATAGCAAGAGATTGACGAGCTGCTGTAGGCCAAGATCTAACTGTCCGGGTGCCGAGGTGGTAACTGGTGGCACCTTTACCCAGAGCTGGACTCACCGTGTGAGGGGAACTGTTGGAACCTGGAGGTGTGTGCTCATGGTGACAGTAGCTGCTGGGGACCGGAGGCCTTTGTGAAGAGGGAAGTGGCAGACCTGGAGGACTGTGCTGGCTGGTGGTGAGTGCAGGGGACTCAGTCCTCTCTTGGGAGGGAGCAATTGGCTGGGAGCTGTTTTGGAGTCCAGCGGATAAGCCTGGAACCAGAACTGTTGCCAGCTTCCTCTAGCAGCTCCTAAGCGGTACAGACCCATGGGCTGTGGCGAGCCCAGAGTCTGGTCTCAGGGCAGGCCTGCTGAGATTATCTATTACTCTGTCATAAAGCAGCTCCTGGCTTGCGGGAATACAGTGGCACGATTTGGGATGCTGTCTCCACAGGCTGTCTACGAATGAATACAGAGACAATCCTGGAAGTGGACTGTTTTGTTGTTTTGTTTCTTTTCTTCTTTCCTTGTTTGTTTGTTTTATTCAGCTTGTTTTTTATTTCTCTTTCTCTCCCTCTCTTTTTTTTAAGTGTGAGTGTGGTTCCTAATCTGTTGTGAGTGTGGTTTTGTTCTGTTCTACCTTTTATCTCTCCCAGCTCTCTTTCCCTTCAGTCTTCTGCATCAGTTTCCCCAAGTTGGTGGGATACATCTTTGTCCCCCAACCTACTTGTAATCTCTTTCTCTTTCCCCATTTTTCTGTTTTCTCTTTAATCCATTTTGAATTGTAATCCTCGAGGGCAGAACTGATATATTATGATCTTGTATATTGTATATAGCTCTTTTGCATTCCATTGAAAAAATATAAGGAGACACGTAAACAAGACACAACCTCAGACACGCAGTTCACCAAAGGCAAACCCAGAGGGCAGTGAGGCTGGAAAATCTGAAAGCGCCCTACCAGGGCTCTCCAAAGTGGTAACAAGGCAACTGAATGAGGCTCTGGAAAAAATGAAATCAGAAATAATCTCTCAAATAACTACAGAGATTACCAAAATACATACCATGCTTAGTGAAGTTAGAGCAGATACAGACAAAAAAATAGATGAGCTTAAGCAAATTATGGAAGCACAACACAGGAAACAAATGGAATCCATAAGGCAGATTCAAGCGCAAGTCCAGGAGAATAAAAACTCCAGGGAAAGTAGTTGAAGCAGATTAGGCCAATGTGAGGACAGGATCTCAGATACTGAAGGCAGACTTTCAGTTAGTGACCAGAAAAAGAAAGACTTCTCAAAAATAGTAAGGGAACATGAGAAATCAATCCAGCAGCTGCTACATGAGACAAAGAAAAATAATTTAAGGTTAATTGGAGTTAATGAACAAGCAGAACATACTACAAATGACATTAAAAACATCTTCACAGACATCTTAACAGAAAACTTTCCTGGTAGAGAAAAAGAATTTGACATACAAATAAGTGAGGCATATAGAACTCCAATTAGCAATGATTAAAAAAAAAACTACATCCAGGCATATCATAGTCAATATTCCAGAAATTCAACAACAGAATAGAATCTTAAAAGCTGTTAGGGAAAAGAAACAAATCATTTATAAAGGAAAGCCCATCAGAATTACAACTGACTTCTCAGAACAAGCTCTCAAGTCAAGGTGAGCCTGGAGTGAAGTACTCCAAGTTCTAAAGGAAAACAACTTTCAACCCAGATTGATGTACCCCAAAAGCTATCTTTCAAAATTGAGGGAGAAATAAGATACTTTCATGACCAAGAACATCTGAGGAAATTTATGCTCACCAAACCAGCACTCCAAAATGTTCTGAAGGACATTTTAGAAAGAGATAATAAGGACTACAGCTCCATGTACCCCAACAGAAGGAATCCACTAGAAAAGGCAAACAATTGGAAGGGAAAAAGAAAAAAGTGGGGAAGAGGGCCAATAATAGGAAAATAACATGGCAAGGATAAATCAATACATATCAGTTTTAACCATCAATGTTAATGGTCTCAATTCACCAGTCAAAAGACACAGACTGGCAGAATGGATCAAGAAGCAAGATCCAACAATATGATGTATACAAGAAACACATTTAATTCAAAAAGAAACTCATAGACTGAAAGTTAAAGGATTGAAAACAATATTCCACACACCAAGAATCCAGAAAAAAGAAGGGATTGCTAGTCTATTTGCAAAGTGGATTTCAAGACAAGACTCATTAAGAGAGATAAAGAAAGTCGATACATCCTGGTAAAGGGAACAATCCGAGAGGAAGAGATAACAATCATAAATATATATGCAGCAATATTAGTGCACCCAGTTATATAAAACAACTATTAATGGACATGAAAAGTCAAGTAAGCCTTAATACAATTGTATTGGGAGACCTCAGTACCCTGCTGTCACAAAAAGATCAACTAGACAAAAAGTCATTAATGAAATATTGCAACCAAATCAAACTTTTGAGCAAATGAACTTAGTAGATGTCTATAGAGTATTCCACCCCACAACATCAGAACACACATTCTTCTCAGCTGCACATGGGACATTCTCCAAAATAGACCATATACTGGCTCATAGAACATGCTTAAATAAATGTAAAGGAATTGAATTATCCCATGCATATTATCAGACCACAGTGCTATGAAACTGGAAATCCATGCCAGAGGAAACCACAAGAGCTTCATCAACACATGGAAATTAAATAGCATCTTATTGAATAATCAATGGGTCACAGATGAAATTAAAGAAGAAAGTAGACAGTTTTTACAGTTAAGTGATAATGACATTACAACATACCGGAACTTGTGGGACACAATGAAAACAGTCTTAAGAGGGAAATTTATAGCAGTAAATGCCCATATCAGGAAAGCAGAGCAAGCACATATAAATAACTTAACGTTGAAACTTAAACTTCTAGAAAAAGAAGAGCAGGCTAAACTAAAAGCTCATACAAGAGAGGAAATCATAAGGATCAGAGCAGAAATTAACAAAGTAGAGACTAAAGAAACAATACAAAAAAATCAATGAATTGAAGAGTTGGTTCTTTGAAAGATTAAATAAAATTGACAAACCCTTGGCCTACCTTATCAAAAAAAGGAAAGGAAAGACTCAAATCTAAGCAATTAGGAATGAAAAGGATGAAATTACAACAGACCCTGTAGAAATCCAGAAAATCACCTATACTTACTTTGAAAACTTATATTCTACTAAGATGGAAAATACAGAAGAAATGGACAGATTCCTAGATACATATGAATTACCAAAGGTGAATCAGGAAGATATAAAAATCCTAAATAACCCAATATCAATAAATGAAATTAAAGATGTAATTAAAAACCAATCAACAAAGAAAAGCCCAGGCCTTAATAGATGCACTGCTGAATTCTACAAGAAATTTAGTGAAGCCCTAATACTATTATTTCTCAAACTCTTTAGTGAAATTGAAATGGAAGCAATACTCCCAAACTCATTCCTGGAAGCAAGAATTACTCTGACTCCAAAACCAGAGAAGGAACCAATTAAGAAAGAGAATTACAGGTCAATCTCCCTAATGGACATTGATGCAAAAATCCTCAGTAAGATACTGGCAAACAGACTGCAGCAAATTGTCAAGAAGGTTGCACACCATGATCGAGTGGGATTCATCCCAAGGATTCAGGGATGATTCAACATACATAAATCCATAAATATAATACATCACACTAAGAGAGCCAGCGACAAAAATCATATGATCATCTCAATAAATGCAGAAAAAGCTTTTGACAAAGTCCAGCACCTATTCATGGTAAAAAATCCTATAGAAAATTGAAATAGATCTTTTTTCTCAATCTGATAAAAGCCATCTATGACAAACCAACAGCCAACATCATACTAAATGGCCAAAAATTGAAAGCTTTCACTCTAAAATCAGGACCAAGACAAGGATGTCCACTGTCTTCACTCGTATTCAACATAATCCTGGAAACTTTAGCCAGAGCAATTAGACAAGAGAAAGAAATAAAAGGAATAAAGATAGGAAAGGAAGAACTTCAGTTATCATTATTTGCAGATAACAAGATACTCTACTTAGAAGACCCCAAAGACTCCACCACAAGACTTCTAGATTTAATAAGCAAATTTAGTAATGTAGCTAGTTATAAAGTCAACACTCAAAAATCAATAGCCTTCTTGTATATGAATAACAAACTCATTGACAGAGAAATTAGGGAAACAATACCTTTTATAGTAGCATCAAAAAAGGAAATACTTAGGAATCAATCTAATGAAAGATGTAAAAGACTTCTACATTGAAAACTACAATACTCTGAAAATGGAGATTGAAGATGATAGATATTAGAAAATGGAGGGATATCCTATGCTCTTGGGTAGGAAGAACCAATATATTGAAAATGTCCATACTTCCAAAACTGTTATACAGATTCAGTGCAATTCTAATCAAAATTCCTATAGCATATCTTACAGAATTAGAGAAAACAATCCTAAAATTCATTTGAAATCAGAAGAGACCTAGAATAGCAAAGGTGATCCCGAGCCACAAACACAAAACAGGGGGCATCATAATCCCTGACTTGAAATTATAGTATAAAGCTACTGTGATAAAAAAAATAGTATGGTTCTTGAAAAGAAACGGACCTGAAGATCAATGGAATAGATTAAAAGATGCAGAAATAACTGCAGACACACTAAGCCACCTTATCTTTGACAAAGGTGCCAATACATTCACTGGAAGAGAGATAGTCTCTTTAATAAATGGTGTTGGAAAAATTGGCTTTTCACATGCTGAAGATTAAAACTGATCCATTTCTTTCTCCATGTACTAAGCTAAAATCAGGTGGTTTAAAGATCTTTATATTAAAACAGAAATATTAAATCTTCTGGAAGATACAGTAGTTAAAACTCTTGAAGACATTGGTGTAAGCAAAGACTTTATGAATAAAACCCAGAGAGCACAGGACTTAGCACAAATAATCAATAAATGGAATGTCATCCCACTGAAAAGCTTTTGCACAGCATGAGAAACTACCAACAGAGTGAAGAGACAACCCACAATGTGGGAGAATATGTTTGCTAGCTGTTTCTCAGATAAAAGCTTACTATGGAGCACATATAAAGAACTCAGAAAAAATCAGTCCTCCCAGATTTAAAGATCCAATCCAAAAATGTGCATTTGAGATGAACACATACCTCTCAGATGAAGAAGTACAAACAGCAACTAAATATGTGAAAAAATATTCAACAGCATTGTTCATTCCAGAGATGCAAATTAAAACAACACTGAGATTTCACCTCACCCCAGAAAGAATGCCTAGTATTAAGAGAGCAACCAACAACAAATGCTGGAGAAGCTGTGGGGAAAAAGGAACCCATCTCCATTGTTGGTGGGAATGCAGACTGGTGCAACCACTGTGGAAATCAGTGTGGAGATTGCTCAAGAAACTAGAATTAGAGGTCCCATTGAACCCAGCTATTTCCCTTCATGATATCTTCCCAAAAGAATTTAAAATATTATACCACAACAATATATATGCACCCATGTTTATAGCACCATAGTATAGAATAGCCAGATCTTGGAAATAACCTAAATGCCCATTGACTGAGGAATGTTTAAAAAGATGTGGTATTTCTATATAATGGAATACTATTCAGCCATAAAGAATGATAAACTGGACATTTTTAAAGGTAAATGAATGTGTCTTGAAAACATACTTATTAGTGAAATAAATATGTCATGCATGTATAAACATTGTATTGTTTCATTAGTATGATAAGGAAAGAAACATATTTTGTCCCAGAGAGAATGACTTCAGCCAAGCAATGACTCAGGCCACACCTGCCTTTACTTTAACCTACTGTGAGCCATTTTGAGTTGACTTTTGGATGTTTTAAGAAATTTTTGATGTGCTATAAGGTTTGGTTTTTTTGCATGTGGTTATCCAGTTGTTCCAGTATATTTGTTGAAGGTACAATCCTTTCTCCACTTAATTGCTTTTGCATCTTTGCCAGAATTGTCTGTTATGTGGGTATCTATTTTGGGATTTTATCTTGGTACTTTGGTGGTTTGTCTATCTTGATATCAGTGCCATTTTTTGTCACGATTGGTGTAACTTTGTGATGTCATTGGATTGGGGAGGGCTAGAGCTCTAATTTTGTTCCTTTATCAAAGTTGTTTAGACTATTCTGAGTCTTTTTTTTTTTTTTTGGTACCGGGGATTGAACTCACAACCTCGCACTTGCAAGGCAGGCGCTTAAGCCACTGAGCTAAATCCCCAGCCCATCTTTTGTATTTCTACAGAAATGTAAGAATCAAAATGTTAATCTTTATGAAAAATGATGCTGGCATTTTGATAAGGGATTGTGTTTTCTGATCTTTATTTTTTTCTTCTATTTGTTTTTGGTTTTATTATGTCTTTTATTTTTAATTTCTCAAGGAAAAATATGAAGATATTTCATAACTTCCTTCTTTTCTAATAAATATACTTAGTGTTAAAAAAAAAGAATGAAGTCCAACAGGTTAGATATGCTGTGGTCACCTTGGACAAAACTAATTTGACCAAAGTTCTCTCTCTTGCTACTGTTTCCTATTGTTTGGAAACCTGCAACCAACAACACCAAACTTGTGCTGAAAATAAACTGGTCCAGAGGCCCAAGCCCCCTCCAGGAAACTCATTGACTGAAACATCAACCTTAACCAGAAAAAACTTTACCCAGTACTCCTGGAAGATAAACAGACCTGCCTCCCTGATGTGCACTGCAAACCCAAGTCACAGCACTGGCACCTGTATTCTTGCAGCCAGCTCCAGCTTCAGGGTCTGTGTCACTGGCTCTGACCAAAAGATATACAGATAGACTTAATGCTCAACTGCACTTACTCAGACTGGCCCAAGGTGTTCCCTACCCAAGCTGAGAGGGTGACAAAAGATTTTAGGGTCCTGCTGTGAAAAATCATCCCTAGATATGGCCTATGCATGACCATCGGTAGAGACGACAGCCCTGCATTTGTAACAGAGTGACTCAAAAACTAGATTAAATAAAACTGCATACAACATACAGGCCACGAAGCTCTGGAGAAGTTAAAAAACAGCTTGTAACCAACTCCATAAAAATTTAGCTGAGAAACCAGCTACACCTGTGGACACCACTACATACACCATATTAATAGTTCTTAGAATTTTAGAAATCTAGTCTTAGATCCACCATTCCAGAGTCCTGATGAATTTCTGGCAAATTTACCTGAACCAGACAGCACCTATGAAGCTCATTCTAAAGGGACAATGCACTGAAACCCCTGTTCTGGTCACTCTGGACCATGACCAGTCCATACAGGGCCAAGCCTGAGGACACCATTCACAGCATTGTCCTGTACCTATTGCCCTTGATTTTTGTGCCATTTTAGGCTGCTTACCCAAATCCATGCCCCCCACCTCCCTGCTAGCTGTGGCTTTTGCCTTAGCTTTATGAATAGTTAATTAAACACTTGATCAAGATTTAATGAATGTCCAAGGCATATTGTACACTCATATTAACTCTTTTACTGCCTTGTCAGAGTAGTGTTACAGAACAGACTGGCCTAAGTTATGTCTCTTCCTAAAAGCAACTTAGAAAAAAATCTCTTTAATAAGGCAATATGGGGGACCTTGACTAGGGCCCATCCTAGAATCACTGACAACCCTAATGTTACTGCTTCTAGTTGGGCCTTGTCTCAAAAAATCACATGTAACATGCCCAGCAAAGATTTGCTGTGGAAACTGAAAGATGGGGAAATGTAGCAGACCAGTACACTTCAGTTTGTTAGTTGCCCAGGTAATGGTGCTGGTTTCAGTTCCTGTTATTTTGGTTTCTTTGAAATGGCTGGTCACTGTGATGCATAACTGGTCACTATGATGCATATTGTAAGAATCAGTTAAAGAGAGCCAAGTACTCTGCTTTCATATTTCCCTTTGCAAACCTCACAAAAACCTCCCTCCCTGAGCCTTCAGGGCCTCATATTTTGAGAATGCTCCCAATCAGTACCACTGATGTAAAATAAATCTGCCTCCAAATCCTGGGTGTCATTTCGGTATTTACACCATTACACCATCACAGACCCAACTACATACACAGCACACAAAGGAGATCAAGGTGAACAATGCTCAGACAATGAGTGCTGGAGACACTGAGGATCTGTGGGATGGCCAGTGGCTAATTCCACACCCCCTACCCCATCATTTCACTGATGTGGACTAAGTGAGGTGATTGCTTTTTAGAACTTTCTGGAATCAAGCAATAAATCTCTCTTTCTCTCTCTCTCTCTCTCTCTCTCTCTCACACACACACACACACACACACATGCACACTTGACTGAGTCTGTAAATGTGAGGGGCTCCTGGAAATTCACCCAAAGTACCCTCACAGTGCATCCTTGATTCCCCCAAAATACACAGTGTACTATATTTGTAGACTATCTAGAGCAATACACAAGTAACCAGTAATCAGCGAATCTTCTGAGGAAGAAGAATAGGATGAATGCTGAATATGTCTCTATTTGGCAGTGCTGAAATATTTGCCAAAGACCTGAGTTATGTGCTTCTGAGAACCACTTAACAGTGAATAAATTCTGCCAGCCATTGTCTGGTGGTGGCAGCCTCACACCTGTTGTTCTGTTATCTTTCTGCACATCTGTCCAGAGATAGAACACTGACACCCACTTCCCAGGCTCTTTTGGCAGCTGTAGCCCAGATAGACTGCCAAAGGGAGACTTCTGGGCAACGCTGGAAGATGAGAAGCAAGATGAGGCTTTCCTGCTGCCAACAGCTCCTCAATACACAGCAGTGACAGTGAATGACTAGGCTCCATCACAGAGGCTGGCTTATCTCATGGTAACACCAAGTCTTCCCATTCTTGCCACTCTGGGCTTGGCAACAAGTTTGATTCCTGGCAATGACTAGGAAAGTGTGGGGGATGAGGATATTTGGGTAAACTTGGCTTAATAATGGGTTCAACTCCTGAACCCATATGCAACCCAAACCTACCCTTGTTGAAAGACCATGCAATAACATCATCTGAAACAGTTGCTTTATAAAAAGTTATTGATTGTCCTCAAGACCTACCCTCACCTTCCCTCCTTGCCGTCAGACATGATCTTAGTGCTGCTCTAACAAAGTATCACAACCTGGATAATTTGTAAATAATAGTAATTTATTTCTCCTGGTCCTAGAAGCTGGGAAGTCTAAGATCAAGGGCTGCTTTCTGGTTCCAAGATGGCACTTTGTTACCACACCCTCTCATATGGTAGAAAAAGTGGTGTCTTCAGCCCTGAACCTTTTGTGAGTGTGCTAATCCCATCTGTGAGGTTAGAGCCTCCATGATTTAATCATATTCCAAAGCCAATCCTTTACATTGGCTTAATGCTGCTACAAGGGAGCTTCAGTCTCAGCATGAATTTTTGGGAGGACAAAACTGTTCAAAGCACAGTATTTCCTATCTAGTGTCGGATTCCAATGTGACCTGGGAGCAACAGCAATATCTGCTGCAGGAGGAAACAGTTTCTATATACAGAGAGAATTACAATGTGCTGAAATAATCACAAGGTTTCGCTAATATATCTGTCAAAATCCTTATTGCCTTAGTCCTAGAATGAAATGAATTCTAAGGGTACTAGTTCAAGATGAAGAGAACATTTTGTTGGATAAGACAGAATTTGGAGTTATAGTTTCCCTTATTAGGCATTCTGGGTTGACGTATTATCCTGAGTAGCCAGAAATGGCTTTAAAAGTCTGTTTGATTAGCTATTTCACTCACTTTCTCATCACTGGGACGCAATATCCAATACCTACAACTTAAGGAAGTTTACTTTGGCTCACAGTGCCAGAAGTTCCAGTCCACGGCTGGCAGGCGCAAGCAGAAATGGTGGGGTGGGAGGACCTGCTGTGGAGGAAATCTGTTCACATCCCTGTCAGGAAAGAGAAGAGTGGAACTGGGGAGAAGAGATCCTCTCCCAGGTCACACTCCCAGTGACCTGCCTCTTCCTACCAAGTTCCACTTCCCAAAAGCACACTCAGTGACTGAACTCACCAGCGGGTGAGCACAGCACCCTGTGACCCACCTGCCTTCCAAAAGCCCCACTTCTGAACACGTGAGATCTTTGGGAGACATTCTAGATCTAAACCATAGCAGCAACTGAAATCTGGATTCATCTCAACTTACGCTTAATGGGCCTGAGAACAAGAATGTTCCTAGAATGACAGTGATTGATTAGTCTCAAACTTAGGTAGGCTGAGAACTTATTAAAACACTGGCTTAAGTCTGTGATAGGTCTCCAGAATCTTCATTTATAACGAGTTTCCTCATGGTTTTGGGACTGCACTTTGAGAACCACTAATGTACAAGATAAGAGTGCAGGCTGAGGGAGATAGACATGTTGGAAGAAATCGCTCACAAAGTTACCGCCCTGAGCTCCATTCCCCAGGAGGTTCTCTGAAAACATGAGGCGACTCCTCACGGGAACACTGATCAATGCCTTGATCTGCAACGCCAGCATCTTCAGAAAATTCCGAGGATTCTAACATTTTGATAAAATCTATAGAAGACTTAGTTCTTGTGTCTGCTGAGAGCCAATGCATGTAAGAGGGGAGGCTGCCTCACGGTCTGAGTACATAACAGCCACTGCCCACATGTAGTACTGTTTTTCTCCCATGGCCTCCATTTGGCAACCACAAATCATAAGTGAAATTGGAAGGAGTGCCTTTTATTTATTTATTTATTTATTTTTACGGTGACATAACTTTTACTGTGCAGGTGGGACAGGCTGAGTGAGCAAGCTAAGGCTGAAAATCAAAGCCTGCTTCTTGAGTGCGAGCATTTTAGCTGCCACCTTTTATTTATTTTTAAAATTTTGTTTATTGCTTTGTTCTGCGCTGCTCTGTTTTGTTTTGTTTTTGTTTGAGACAGAATGTTGCTACACTGATAAGTTCTTCGGGGTTGGGCTCAAACTTTCAATCTGCCTCAGCCTCACAGAGTACTGGGGTTACAGGCAAGACTGGCAATTTTTGATTGCGCAGTAAGTACATTTGGTCTACAGTAATCTCCACCATTCATCTGCAGAACACCTTTTATTTTGCAGAGTAGAGTCTCTATGCTTATGATGCACAAAATTTCCACTGAACCCAGCCCTTGGCAACCAGTTTTAATTT
Organism: Dolichotis patagonum; assembly: GCA_004027295.1. Lineage (NCBI taxonomy): Eukaryota > Metazoa > Chordata > Mammalia > Rodentia > Caviidae > Dolichotis > Dolichotis patagonum. The sequence continues at coordinate 66,306 of PVJX010007692.1, forward strand.
CCGCCTGCATAACTTTGACTATTTTAAGTGCTTCTCTTAAGTGGAATCATACCACATTTTGTGAATGGTTTTCTTCACTCAATATATTGTGTTTAAGTTTCATCCATTTTACAACATGTGTTAGAATTTCCTATTTATTTGTGTGTTGTTTTTGTCTGTGGTATTGAGGATTGAACCCAGAGCCTAATGCATGCTAGACTAATCATCTACCACTGTGCTATACTCTCAGACCTTTTTACTTTTTTTTAATTGGAACACATTTGCAAAACATAATGACAGGGCTGGGGATTTAGCTCACTGGCTTAAGTGCCTGCCTGGCAAGCATGAGGTCATGAGTTCAATCCCCAGTACCAAAAACAAAACAAAACAAAACAAAACAAAACAAAACAAAACAAAACAAAACACCACAATGACTACTTTCGTTGTGGGTATTTAGTACAGGCACGTGATATATCTTAATTCTTTTTAAATCCGCTTCTTTCCCTCCACTTCCCCTTCCCTCCATCTCTTGGTCCCCTTCCCATTTGTATAAAGATCTAGCCCCTTATGTCTTCTTATCTATCTCTTATTTTGCTCTTTAATTTGTTTATACTTTGGGTGTCTCTCATAAGAGAAATACAGTATATAATCTTGTGGGTCTGATTTATTTCACTTAACATTATGGCTTCAAGTGCACTCATTTTCCTACAGATGACTCGAATTTATCCTTCTTTATAGCAAACTAGTACTCCATTGCATATAAAGACTACCTTTCCTTTATCCCTTCATCTGTTGATTGACAAATAGGCAGCTTCCAAGATTTTTCTATTAAGAATTGTGCTGCTATAAACATAGGTATGAATACTGTAATACAATTTGTTTAACTCTTTTGGGAAGATGCCTAGTAGGGCAATAGCTGGGTCAAATGGAATTTGCTTTTAGTTTTCTAAAGACTCTCTATACTGATTTCCACGGTAGTTGTACTAGTTTGTATTCCCACCAATGCAGGAGGGTCTCTTTTCCATCATAGCATTTGTATCTATTTTATTTCTTGGTGATTGCCATTTTTTCTGGAGTAAGATGAAAGCTCACTACCATTTTAATTTTCATTTCTCTAATATTGAACATTTTTTATGTATTTATGGGACATTCATTCTTCTAGATGTCTATTCCTTTCAGTTGCCCATTTAAAAAACTTTTTTATTATTAAATCTATGTATTTATTAAATCTATATTATATATATATAATGATTACATTAATCATAGGGAATTTGTACCTGTACTTTATATACTTTAGTTTTTCTTTTTTTCCTATTCTTCTCCTCTCTACCTTCAACCCCTTGTCTCCCTATTTACAAGGCTTTGTTTCTATTTTATCCTTCTTTTCTCATTTTTTCACCCCCATTTCCCTTTCCTTTTGAAAAATTTCTTCCTATTTCACAATATCTGTAATATTTTTTGGTTCTTATTTACACTTTGAGTCTCTCACACAGAGAGACAATGCAATTTTCACACATTTGTCCAATGTATTTCACTTAAGAGTATGATTGATCCCTATTGGCTCATATCTCCATTGTAGAAAAGGTTTTCCATGGATGTTTTCATCATAATTTTACATTTACAAGGAAATGGAAGGGGTAAGTGTACTGGCTTGGGGGACTGACTCTGATTCTTTTTTTTTTTTTTTTTTTGGTATTGGGGATTGAACTCATGACCTTGTACTTGTCAGGCAGTCACTTATGCTGCTGAGCTAAATCCCCAGCCCCCTGACTGTGATTCTCATAATAATAATGTTGCTGATGTGAGGTGTGAGCAGGGAAGACTATGTCTGGATCCCAGGAGATTCTTAGGGTCCAGGCAAGGCTGTTTGGTGCTTCTCTGTCTAGCAGCAGAAGCTACTGAAAAATTATAGCAAGTCAATAAAAAGAAGACACTAAGCTCTCAGATCCTTCAGGAATAAAACAGTGGATTACTCTACCAGGAATACAGCCCTAATCAACTAGGATGCTGGTTGAGGGCAGAGGTCCCATGGAACAGACAGTGAAAGAACAAAGTTATAAACCATTAACTATGACCCCTGGCCAGTTTAAAGAAGATTTAAGCCAGGTGTGATGGTGCAGGCTTGTAACACTTCCATGACAGAGACCACCATAGAGACAGGAAAAAAACTCCTGGGCGCATAACCTATTATTCACTAAAGGGTTGATTTGTGTTTTCACCTGAGGCAGTCAGAAACTTAATGCAGTTATTGCTAAAGAATAGTGACTCCTCACCAGTGTCACGTCTCGGGGAGGAATGTGCACCACACCATGCCATCATCTGCTGGATCACGCTGCTACCTGGATCCTATTAGGATCATAAACTCTTAGCTTCAGTAATGAATTAAAGAAGCAGAGTTTAAAATAAAAGAAAACAGTTTATTTGGAAAAGATGGGGGGGAAGGGAAGAAAACAGCTATTCTGGAAGAGTAGGGAGGATCGAAAGTGAATAATACCCAAGAATTTATTTATTTAGGACTAGTGATTTTTCCCTACCACCTGGAAGTTGTCACCATCTGATCGACTCTCTGGTTACTTTTGATCCTAACCTGAGCATTTCTTTCTTTCTTTCTTTCTTTCTTTCTTTCTTTCTTTCTTTCTTTCTTTCTTTTAAAGGAAATAAAACAGAACAATAAAATGAAACAAAACAAAACAGTGATAAGACATTAGGAAATCTGAAATCCACAATAGTTACTATATTGCACATTGTTATCCTCTAAATAATTGCTCAGGCTACCAGCTATAGGCTTACAAGGTAAGCAATATAAGCACTAGATTATTTCTTTACTTCAGTTGTTATTATCTCAGACTAGGTTCCTCCAAATCGGCTGGTTGCTAATAGGGGAGAAGAGGGGGTTCTTTTCTCCCAGCTGCCTCATGATGGGGCGGAGAGTGGGGCATGGCCTTCTTCCTGCCCAGCAGGTCACCACTGGTACATGGCGGGTTGCATAGCTTCTCTTTTCTTTTCTTTTCTTTTCTTTATTTTCTTTCTTTCTTTCTTTCTTTCTTTCTTTCTTCCTCTCTTTCTTTTTTTGTTCACCTAAAATTCATATTTATTAACTTTTAACATTCTTGTATGTAATTAGATTATTTCAGCTCTATTTTTGCCTATGCTTAGGGGTTTATCTTTATTTCTCTTACTTTAAATATTTAAAGAAATCATCTCACAATATAACTTAAGTTTTTATATTTAAGTTATTAAATATGATGCATTATGGTTAATAATAACATTACTTTAACTCTTTTGCAGCTTTACATACCATTTTCTACATTAGAAGTATATGAATATACTACTGAAAAGAATGCTAAGATTTTATTT
>PVJX010007693.1:0-69553 GCA_004027295.1 Dolichotis patagonum
TCAGATCATGGAGCAGAACTGTCAACAGCCTCACTGTTTGAATGTCTACTTTGCGTGTTTTAATTTTGTAATTTGAGCAACCATTTCTAAGATATCAGTATGTAATCTATCAAGTAACGATTTCTTAGTGTTTTTTGTTTTGTTTTCTTTTGTTTTGTTCTTTTCCTTTTTTCCTTAGAATTATGTATTGTTACTACCCTTTATTCTGCTTTATTTGGTTTGGGTTTTTTTCCTCTTTAAATAGAATTTTTAAAAAAAGAATGAAAATTACATAGCTAAGTATTGGATATGTACAAATAGATATGAGTTAAAGATTAGAAATTCTCGTCACACTCTTACTTTCTTTATCTTGAAAGTTTAACTCTAAAAGAAATAGCTTCTACTTCACTAGAATACTGTATCACATAGAACTTTCTATTCCTTAGTCATGTTAGCCCTTTAGTCATTTAAATAATAACAATATTAATGATGAACAACCTATGTTAAGTAAAATTTTGGCTACCATAACCTTCACTCTTCCCCCTTACACTACATTACATGACAAAAACAACTGAAAATATAACTGAGTTCACCAACTAGCTGGCATTAGGGTAGGCAGATTATAACTAGTTTATCTGTTTTATTGATGTGGATTACAGTTATCCAGATTTATACGACAGGTGTGCCGAAGAAGTTAAACATTTTTATTTGTATTTCCTTACTCATAATCCCATGAAGCTTTTGGCTTCTGTTTCTAGAAGTGCCTAATTTATGTTTATTCTAACAGCGAAACATTTATAAGTAATTAGTTTAAATGCTTTGACTATATACTTGCAGCCTTATGAATCATGATTTGAATCTCTGAATCTCTCCCCTACTCCATCTTCAAAGTAGAGAGATGGAGTAGGGGAGACATTCAGAGATTCAAAGCATGATGTGAATTCAACATGGCATTACTGTCTTGAAAACCAAGGTCCCATATATCAAACAAACAAAGTTTCATTTCTACATCCATAAGCAACTGAATTTGGCCAATCACCTCAGCAAATATGGAAGCAGATTATCCATCAGAGCCTCCAGATAGAAGGAAACCCAAGCTGACCGCATGTGTGTGCATGTATGTATACTTCATCACCTGGTCAAATGTCTGAGGATTGAAGAAAAGGATTTGCAAAGGCTGTCGTGGGAACTGATTGTATTGTGGCACTTGCAGCACACGGGAATGTGTTGGGAAGTTGCCTCATGATGCCAAGTCACACTATGCATAAAACATTACATAGAAATAGAACCTCTGTCTTACTGTCTTATGAGAATTTACAATAACTTCCTGGATTTAAGTGATCAATTTTCCCCTTATCCGTCTAGAATATCAAGCAGAGCCTCAACAAATGCCTAACGCATGGATAACTAGGCATCACTGTGCTTCACTCATCTCAGATGCAGTCAGGTTAGTCTCGGAAGTAGCAAGATGGGTTCCACACACAGCATTTGCCTTTTAAGCTGTGACTGAATATGCAGGAAACACAGCCCTTCTGGACTGTGGTCCACATGTAGTCCCTGCAGTACGGAGACGGAAGGTTTGCCCCTCTGTAAAACAGTGTTTCCAGGAGATGCTTCAGCAATATCTCAAACTTGTCTCCAACAAATAGGCAGTTATGTTTTTAGAGATATTTAAAAATCATATTAAAGAAAAACACTTTTCATATTCATTATAATTGGGAAGCTGTAACTCTGCCCCACATTATATAAATTCTAGTAGTAGGGACAATCTATGAAAATATGTAAATCACAACAGTTTGTGCAAAAGTGATTAGATGAAATTTAATATGGGAAAAAGCAAAGTAATGCATTTAGTAATAAATAATTCAAAATATAAGTACGAAACAAAGAGTTCAGAGAAGATTGTTATAATGAAGACTAAAGAGCATTTGGCAGGTGCAAACTGTTTTCACTAGGCCTCCAGTGGCTTTAAAAGCCAGCCAACATGAGACATAATTGGGCAAGTTTAGTATGTGAAAGGCAAATATATAATCAGGATTTATATGAAATTATGGGGCATCCACACCTGAAGCACAATGGCAGTAGCCACTGAAGCTCGCTGCCCTGAAGGGAATTTGCTATGAGCAGTGTCCTAGGCTACTCTACACTCAGACAGCTCAGGACAAACAGCAGAGCACGTCACTGGTTCTAGAACTGCCCTTTCCTGATCACTAATAACCAATCACTTGTCTGATGAGAGCCATCACCTGCCTGCAGCCTGCGCAGAGCCCCAAAATCTCTCATGCCTTCCCAAGCCACCCTCCTTCTTCCTTGTTTCTCTTTACACATCAGAAATGGATCGAACACCTCCCCTCTCCACTTTGTCTTCTGTATATGTTACTCCCTGTTGCACATTGGTACCTTCCTCCTAGATGACCCAAACTGACCTTACTGATGTCAGAAGTGACCTGATAAAGTATGGAAAATGGATTTGTGTGGCAGATTCCTTACCATCTGGCTAGAAGAAGACAGACTCTAGCAGAAGAATGAGGATCAACTGCTAAAAGATCTAGCAGTGGTGGCCAAGGAAAATGACTCTGGAAAGGAATTCCTCTGCTGGTACAAAGATCAGAGTATTTAAAAATGATGATGAAAGCAATTGGATGGGGACTGGGGCTGGTTGCTTAGTACTAAGGTGTACAGACCCTGACACCCTGCAGAAGTGCAGTGAGAAACTTCATCAGTTAAGAGTTAAATGCTAGATAAGCTACAGGTGCATTTTGATGACTTCTTATTTAGTGCAAAACCAGACACAGAGGAGGAACACATACAGGACCAAGAACCTGAGAGATAGGGTCACAGAGTTCTTGAATCATTTAAATAGCCAGGCACAGCAGATCTGTTATGCTAAGGCCAAGGCTCAGACAGAAAGGATTTGGAACACTAGCAGAAGAAATGGGAAGAACTAAGTACATGTCTTAAAAGATTAGGTCTCTGTGGACTATCCTGAAACCATGGGGCTTGCAGAGACTGCTTTTATCCTATTAATAAATACTATTATTCCAATGCAGGAGACATTCAGAACCCCTATTCTTCAAAAGACTAGCAGCCCTGAGGAGCTTCCCCCAGTACCTCTTCCAGCTAATCCCAACAAAAACAGCCAGAGATGTGTGGGGCTCCATAAAGCAGAGAAGACATTGCACACCAAAGGAAGGAGAATGAAGGCGCATGTGCTGGTAGGAACAGGGTAAGTGTCCTGGGACTGGATTTGAGGATGTTTGGTCAGAGAGCCTGAACAAAATACTGAATGAACAATACAACTTGTTCACATAGGGACATTTCTTATAACATGGATTTAATGTCTTGCCAAGAACCCCAGAACATAGAACAAAAGTCACTAATGGCAAAATTTTCAGAGGCTTAGCGAAGGCACTGACCCATGCTGAGCAAAGTTCAAATGGCTGAGTTGGCATGGCAGAGAACAAGGTTGTCACTAAAATGTCCTAAGATACAGATGTGCTACAATGAACATCTGAGAACTGTGTTCTCCAAGGAGACTCGAGGATCTGCATACATTAAGGCTAACAGGAATGTACTAGTAAGAGGGGCATCAGACTCACTAGGTTCAGTGGTGGCCTCCTGTACAGGTCAGAGCTGATATTAGGGGGTGGTCACTAAGTCTGACTCATTAGTTGTCAAGAGATGACAATAGGGGCCAAGAGATGACATTTTACAGCTAGAAGCTATAAGCCACAATTATCATAAAAACTAGCATGTGAGTTAACCTACAGAGACTTGTGAAGATGGTGAATAGTCTATCACAGCCTGGGGAACAAAGTGACAATAATAAGAGTGCTGCTTAATATCTAGAAACAATGAAAGAACAGCAAGCCTGTATGACTCATTTCCTGAGAAAGCTACATGGCCAAAAAATGCACTTAGTTCTACTATAGAGAAACCTATATCCACTTGTTCAGATGACTGCACACTAGAGAAAAGATATCATCCAACATTTTAAAGACTATTGGATTTAATATTCTAAATTGATCTTGGTACCTGGAGGCAGAAACCATCACCTCATTAGAGTGGGGCCCAGGATATTAATGGAATTTCTATAAAATCCCATTTTCAGTAGAGTCACCAAGTTCTCACACATACCACATAACAATTTCCCTGAGTGTGTATCTAGGATATAAAATTGGAGCCCTTTGCCAAATGGAGCAAACAGTGTTACAGCTTGGAAAGGTGAATGCAAGCTTCTAAAGGGACCCTCAACCTCAGCCAAGATAGTAAATCAAACCGATGTCACATCATGGAAATATAGTAGATACCACTATCACTGAATGTCAGTTTTAGGAGTATGCAATCCAACCAGTTTGGTCCCTGCAGAAGCTAGATGCATTAGGAGAATGTCTACAGGGCACCAAAAGCTTAACCACACAGTAGTCCCGATCACATCTTCCAAGCAAAATATATTTTCCTTGCTAGAGGATATAAATAAGCTTTTATCATTTAAAAAGGATCAAATGCTGTTGCATCTACCTGGAATGAAAAAGAAAATGTTCATGTAGAGACTGGAATAACCATCCCTCTCTGCCACAGTATCATCTAATGAACTACAGGCTGTCTGTTCACCCCACCAAAAACCACACCGACCCATTACATCAGTGACTTTATGCTTAGCCGGTCAACTCCACAGAGCTGGTAGAGCTCCAGGAACACTGGTAAAACACCTGCCCCCAACAACATGGAAAATAAATTATTTAAATTCCAGAGACATTCATGATGCTACAGTTTTCAGGATCGCAAGAATATCTACACTAAGGCAAAACACAAACTGCTGTGTTTTTCATCTTCATCTATAAATAGGAAAACATGAAACCCGATAAGCCTCTTCACATTTTGAAGACTATCCATTCCACTCTTAGAGACATTTTTTGGCATATATAATGGAAAACATGGAAGACAGCCAGACTGAGTAGGCTCTGAGCAGGAAAGGGCTCAGCAGCAGGTCAGGCTGCAGTGTAAAGTGTTGTGGTACTTGGACCCCATGATCAAGCAGACTCAACTGTATAGAAATGATCAAGGTGTTATGTGGATTTTGCAAGCCCATGCAGGAAAATCACAATGTGGGAACCTGGCTTCTTGTGCAGGTCCATGGCATCCAGAGTAGATAATTATGGATTGTCCAAGAAACAACTTCTGGCATGTTAGTTGCTCCTAGTACAGATGGAATGCCCATCACCTCCAGAACACCAACTAGCCATGCATTAAGCATGGTCCTTACAAGTCATGTGTTGTCAGATCTACCAAGTTGTGAGGTTAAACAAATCCAGCAGTGATCCATCATAATAAGGACGATCCACAAGAAGGAACAAGTGGGAGCAGAGAAAAAGAATAGGTTTCAAAGCAGGCACTATAGACCTCATATCAGGTATCATGGCTGCACCAATGTCCCTTGCTGAACTGGCTCACATGGCCGTGTGCAGGTGGGATTATAAATAGTTGAAAGAAAAGAAAAAGGCCTAAGTGTGTATTATGGATGGGATAGCTTGGCATGTGGGTATAAATCTAAATACAATGAGCACTGCATTACAACCACTTTCAAGGGTGGACCTGAACAACAATGAAAAGAATAAACGACCCCAATAGGTGGAACTGTGAATAGTTTCGATATACTTTGCCTAAAAAGCGCAATTGCCTGAAGAAAAGAGACACATACAGATTCCTGGGCAGTAGCTGGTAGTCTGTTTAGCTTATCAGTGGTCTGGGAGGAAAGGACTGGAAGATTAGAGACAGGGATGTTTTCATTAGCGACATATGTATGAACATATGGGAAGAGGCTTGAAGTGTGAAGATTTGTGCGTCACCTATTAACATCCACTAGAAAGCACCCATTATGGAAGAAACACTAATGAATTAAGTAGAAAGATAATTTAGCCAATCGACATTAGTCGGCTTACTCACTGGCCACCCAGAAATGGTATGATGGAAATATGAACAGACACCAGAATAGCAGTGTTGTAAACTATGCAGGGGTTTGCTGGGTCCCCAAGTTATAGTTCTTCTTCCAAGGGACAAGACAGTCACTTGATGGCAGTTTGACTACATTGGTCTTCTTCAGCCTGGAAGAACTGACAACCTGCTTTCATATAAGAATACTTATTTAAGAAATGAGTTTGGTTTTTTGTTTTTCCTGCCCACGCACCCTGAGTCAGATTCACTACTTACAGTTCCTGGTCAGACATGGAACACAAGCAGCAAAACAAGGTAATGGACACTGACTGGGTAGGAGAAGGTTGTGCTTCTTGGACATGATGAGGGAAGAGAGAGCTTCCCAGGTGCGAGGAACCCAGGTGATTTATTTGTGCATCACTTGTCCAGCTGTGAGTGGACAAATGGAGCAACTCTGGCCTAAGACAGGAATGGTTACCAGGACTCTGATATGAAGATGTGGGCCACACTGCCGCTTTAGCCAAGCCGAAGGCTGTTCTTGATGAGGGACATTTAGAGTAAGTGGCGGAAGAAGGTGTACTGGTTACAAATTTAAAGTCTAATTCAGTGACGGAACTATTGTTATCCCACTAACCTCCTTCTTCGAACTTCTCTCTCAGAGAGAAGAATACGCATGAACTATCCAGAAGCTGCTCTCCAAGTACAGAAGAAGTAGATCTATGAAACACATGGGGTAGATTGTGAAAGCCACAAGAGTGAGTCTCTACTCTCTCCAGGGAGTCTAGCCAGCAACAGCGTCCAGCTGCGGCACATTTGGGACCCATCACAGCATTCACACTAAGGCCGTGCTCTTCCTGGGCAGCTGCCAGCAGTAACCAGGCAAGGTGGGGAGGTTGGAGTTGGGCAGGGCCTGCCCCACGGGGAGGTTCTTTATGAGTGGTCTTTACTCTGAGACCTGAGTGTGAGTCTTTCTCAACCATGTTGTGGTGTGAAGCTGCATCTACTGAATCTTCTTTCCCCTCTAGCCTTGCAGGTGTCATTTACATCTACAATGAAAAAGACAACCATAAAGAGCAAGTGTCATGGAGACCACTAAGTGAGTAAAAGGTGATTGCTAAGATCCTCTAGGTTCTGAGTTTATGTGAATAAGAATTCTAAATTTATATGACATGCTAATAGATTTTCCAATATGAATAAATTTTCCATGTCTAGACTGTATGTTGTCTGGATCTGAAACTGGGAGAGAGAGGGAAAGAGGTAATGAGGGAGGTGGGGGAGAGAACAGACAGAGGGTTGAGACACAGGTAAAATTAAAGAGACAGATCTCGGGGAAATCCCTCAAGGCAAGTAACAAACCTCACCCTGATATCTTGTGAATGAAAAATGATGATAGGGATAACAGTATTGTGTGCATATAATTTACAGACTTTGAAGATAAAGTAGTACAATAATCCTTTTAAAGTTTTTGCAATTTAATGGGTAGCTACAAATTGCTAATAAGAAAGTCTGTCTTGTTCTGTCATATTATGAGTTGTGATGTGGTGTTAGCAAGATAATATTACCCACATTGGGCCATAAAACTGGCCTCACTTAATGACTTACATCCATTTTTATTTTCATGTTGTATTTTTTATACAAGTGCTAACAGAGATATGATGGGTCTCTATTTTGAATTCAATTTATAATAAAGGACACAGTTTTGATTTCTCACTGAAGACATGCATACACATAACAAGTTCTGACTGTCTTGATTCTTGGGATTATTTAAAACATCAGCTGAAAGCAGTGACACTCATTGTGGTTATTTTTGCACTGGAAGTGAGCTTATACCGTGAATTCTTTTTGCACAGCCCATGAAAGAGTTTTCAAATAATAACTGTTACTTGCTCCTGAGTTGGTCTAAAGTTGAATTCACAATTTAATTTGGCACTGCAGACTATTTTTTAATACATTTAAAGAGTATGAAACTTAACCAAGGTCTCCATTTGTTTTGTTTTTCCTTTTGATTTCATAGTGGTTTTATGTATTTGGGAGCCATGAATCATTTACTTATATCAGTTTCAATTGCACTACCTTTCCATCTCCGGAATATATAATTGTTCCAGTTTCTTTTTAATCTACAAGGAAATTCACGGGGACAGGTTTGGCATTTCTTTGCTTGCTCCAAGTTGTTTATGTGGGTGGTTTTAAGGCTTGGATCCAGTTGGGCTCATAGCTTCTTCCGTGTCTCCGCTGAACGCCAGGGGAGCATGAAGAGAGACAGTATGTTTGTGTGATGCCATGTGAAGCCACAGAGCTCATCATAGGTGTCAGACTCAAGGGCTGTTTCTTGCTTTTTCCTTCCGGGCCTGTAAAAATAAACATCCCCATCTCAAGCTTCTCCGATTGCACCAGTCACAAGCTGTCAGATGATTCCTTTGTTCTTAAACAGCTTTAATAACTGGAAATAACAGATTTAGCCTCGTCTTTAAAATTCAGCCTGTTCTATCCAAATTATTTCTAAAAATTCCAAACCCAAAGAAATAGTTTTAAGTTTCTGAGTGGCAGGAAATAAACTAAGTTGACTTTTTGGGGTTTTTTTTGTTTTGATTTTTGGTTTTTGTTTGTTTTTAATGAATAATGTTAAGAGAACCAAAATACCTTTATTTTTCACACTCCAGCCTTGAAAAAAAATCTAAGTGGGAATTCCAGGGCAAAGAATAATACTAATAGATTATCAATTTATTTACGAGGAGTATTTTTTCTTGAGCATCTCTGCTGTGCTAGTTACAGTAGAGTAATACAAAATGAACAATGCTCACTTGCTCTTCAAGGCTTTAAAATCTAACAGTACAAAGATGAACACACATGAACTATAGAGAGAACAAGTGAAGGCCAACAGTGTGGGACTGACATTAAATAGTAACCGGCATTTGGAACAAAGGAGAGATTGGTGAAGGTCAATGTAATAAAAAGAAGTTCATGGAGGGATTAATGTTTGAATTCATGTGCAAAGGATAAACAAAAAGAGTCAGTCACATAGTAAATGGTTAAGAGCAATGACTCTCTAACGAGATGTACATTAGCAGCCAGGTGTTTAGGGAGCTGAGAGAAGTAAGTTGGCTTATTTTTCCAAGCATTTCTAAGTCTTCTTCATCTATACATGTTATTAATAGTAACTGTGTTACTTACTGCCTTGCTTTATCTTTTGTTTAATTTTAGAAACTGAGATAACATATATAAAGTCCTTAGCCATGAAAGTTATTAAAATTAGTCAAAGAGATGCACCATATTAAAAATGAAAATCAGTTAACAAGTGTGGGATGGAGTATACACGCAGACCTGCTTACCTAGCTTGTAGTCACTTAAATAACACCTTTCAAAACAAATCCATGTGTAAGTCAGGATAGACTAGCTTACATACAATAACAGAAAACAATGTCTTTCAATGTCTGTACACAGCTTAAATCAATTTCGCATGTCCAATATGAATTGGCAGTGGAATCTGATGTATGGTAGGCACTCAGAGACCCAGTAGTCAAAGGCTCCAGCTTCTTAGGGAGCTGCAGCCTCACAAGAGCCATCTGGTTTTGGCAGGTTAGTAAGGAGACGAAAGAGAATTGTACACACGCTTTTCTGTTTATTAGCTCTGAGGTGAGACCAGTTACTTCACTCTCATTTTCTTGGTCAGAACATGTGATATATTTCTCTAACTTTAATGAGGCAAAGACATGCAATTTTCTCATGCTCCCAGAATTTGATTGGAGGAGCAGAAATATTAGTGAGCAATGTCTGTTATATTCTACAAAACAAATCAACCCACCATTTAAGACCACACTCCACAGAATGCCATTTATTTGCAACATAGACATGTGAAATGAACAGAATTGCAACATTTAACCATTATCAGATTGCTTGTCACAAAGCAATTTTCTGTCAACTTCACTGCTTTAAACATTCACATTTCATAAACAAAATGCAGGCATATTCTCAAACAGCTACCAAATATGGAGAATGAGCATAGTTCTCCAGGAACTCTTAATAGAAGTGACAGCTTCATGACATAGGTCAGAATTCCTATAAAATTAAGGGAAGATCTCATCTGCCAATTTACCTCAAGGAAATTCATCATTTTGCTGAGTCCAGTTTCTGGTTCTATTGCAGTAGATATTCCATGACATAAAGTTATTTGGAATCTCTACTATTTTGTTCTATTCCTATACCTATAAACCTGTAATATCAAAAAGACTAATTGTCATTTCTACAGGGACTCTTTTTTTTTTTTAGTTAGTATGGGTATTCCTTACATCAACATTCTAAAATGTATGATACATCTCAAGACTGACATATCACTACAGCTAATAGACACAAAGCTAGGAAACAGTGCTAAAATGAAAATTTTGTTAACTCAGAACCATGTTCATTATAAACTTCAAATCTAAGAATAAAGATAATAAAGACAGTTCTTTAGAAATGCCCCTGCCATCTTACAGTTCTCTTAATTCCGAACAGGTGTATTTGCTCTGCACTCAACTTCTGTCATATGCATTGGTTTGGGTTGTATAATAGCCAGTTTCATGCACCATGAAGTCAACATCTTTGTTAGTGATAATAGCTGTGGTCTTTTTATAATGATTATAAAATGATAAGAATGATACTTTGCACTGTGCACTTCCTTTATAATCAGCTCGAAGCTTAGGTCACAATCAATATGCTACCTTTTATATTACTGTCACAGGCTTTCATTGACATTCTAACAGAGGCAGCTGTCATAAACCTGCTGAAGAAGAATGGGACCATTATGTTGGTCTCATTGATTTAAACCAAGTGAAAGTGCTCGGTGTGCCTTTAAATCCTTTTATCACAACTTCAGTTATGACTTAAAATTGTTTATTGATATGAAAGATAAGAGACTGAATTTTCTTCTCATGTATTTAAAGCATAATATTTCTATTTTATATAAAATATAGCTGGTAAACACCGCTTAACACAATGACTGCTCCTAAAGTGTTTCTTCCAGAAGTTGTAATACTGTGTACTGAGCCTCCCGAGAAAAGAGGTTTGCTATTATGCACAAGCCTGTGACTCCAGTTCATCAGAGTAGTCTGTTGATGGTCTCCAGCCCATAGTCACATTTACTGAGTGAAACAGATTTCCTAATTCATCTATTGCCTTTTACTCATTTTGTTTAATTGATTTATGACTATAAACACAACACAGTGTCAAGACTCTATGCATTATTTGTGCTCTCCCAGTGGGGAATTTAAGACAAGGACTTGAATGAAGGCTGTCCACATATGGGTGGTTCCAAAAGCAGGATGAAGGAGCAGGAAGATTAAAAGATTGAAAGGGAGAGAATCAATATAAAAATGCATTAAGTATAATGGAGGCATAACTCACACAGACCTCTGAGAATCACAGAGAAGATAATTATGTGACGAGGATGGACACCTATCAGGTCCCTTGGCCATCAACAGCCACTATGTTCCTGAATTGTATTTATCCATGGGCTAAGGTAGAGTGATGGCTTTAGAAAGTATCACTGGTAGAAAATGGGAAGACACATCAAGAAGTCTGATGTAGAACACTGTCAACATGAAACTAAGATTGCGTAAAACCGTGACCTACGTCTGCAGTTAGAATCACAAGTTGCCCAAAAGATAAGACATGAGGCAACAGAGGTGCATGTTACACTATATATTTAAATATTGTGCATTTAAATATTTAAACTTGGTTTGTCATATCTTCTTGAGGAGCGTGTACCATACAGGGATATACCAACTGATACTTTATTGAAAAATGTGCAATTCAAGGAAACTTGGTGACATGTTATCTCAGCACTTATGATTTAGTCCTTATAAACTGTCTTGTTACTATCATTAAGGAATCTTTAAAACTTTTCTTTCTATTTTACTTCCCTTTTAAAAAGCATATTTAATATCTTTTGGGAAAAAATCAAAAAATTTTGCCATCTCTTAGACAAATTCCATGTTTGCACATTCTGCGTGGTGTCCAGCGCACAGAGGCCGCAGTACTCTCCTCTTGGCATGTTTATGGAGCTTGCAGAGACGTCACGGGTTTCTGTGGGCCAGAGAAGAGTCCATGAATCTTTTTCCCTAGCTTTATTGAGATATAACAGAAAAATAAAATTTGCATTTATGGAATATGTACACTAGGATGTCTTGATATACACACACATTGTGAAGTGACTACCATACTCAAGCTAATGAACACATCCACCACTTCACAGAGTTAACTTTTTGGATGTAAGTGCAGAGGATATTTAAGAATTCGTCTCTTAACAAACTTCATGCACACAATATATTACTATTAACAATAGACACCATACTGCTTTATAGGCCTCCGTAACATGCTTATAACTGAAAATGTGTACCCTTTGAAATATATCTCCCAATTAATTAATGGTCATGTCACAGTAATATATGTGCACCCATGTTCATAGCAGCACAATTTGTAACAGCTAAATCTTGGATATAACTAAAATGCCCATCAACCGCAGAATGCATGAAAAAGATGTGGTATTTTTCTACAATGGAATATTACTCAGCTATAAAAAAGATGATCTTGAAGCCTTTATAGGTAAATGGAGGCAACTGGAGACTATCCTCATTAGTGAAATACATAAGAATCATATTTGTAAATATCACATTGTGTCTCTAATGTAAAAAGTAATAAAAACTGTAAGAGTAACAAGACCCAAAATGTGTAATTGCTATTATAAAAAAGAGAGGAAAAGGAAGTGCTCTAAAGGATATAAATGCATGTATGTTTAAGTGTGTAAGATAGATAACCATATTACTAAGTTTTTGTTGGACTACTGAACAGAATTGCTTGCACTCCACTGTTTGAATGTTCACATTTTATGCTTTAATTTTATAACTTGATCAACTATTTCTAAGAAGACAATATGTAATTTATCAACTTGTGAATTCTTAGTGTTTTTTTGAAATTCTGTATTATTTCTACTTTTTTCTGTTTTGCTTTTTTCTTTTTAAATAAAAAAACTCCCCATTAATTAATACATCTTATTAATCAATATGTAATTAAATGTATAAAGATACCTAATTAATATACCTTATCTTATTATTATACATCTTCAAAGCTATATTTTTTGCTATGAGAAGTTGATTAGAAATTGTTGCAATATTTATGGTTCATTTATTGATCTATGTAAACATATACAATATATTATTACAAAATATTTGTATTTGTGAGTTACTATGTCTAGTTTATATCTAGCCTTTAAATACATAAAAAGCAGATCTATTTTGTTTATATTTTCATACACTAGTATCTAGCCAGCAAAAGCTGGATATTTATAAAATACAAAATTATGATACTTCAAATACAGAAGAGGAGGAAAAACATAAAATTTCTATTAAGCACTCACTGTGCTGGGAACCATATTAAGTGCTTTATATGCATTATCTTATATAATTCTTGCAATATATCTATTTTAGGTATTATGATTAACTGTCTCCTCAATAGGAAAAGTGTAATTGAGAGAAATTTAACACTCAGACTAGTCATAAAATCAGCTAGTTGGGGAATAGGGATATAAACTGAGGCATGAGGACAGCTGGCTTCTGCCAAATATCCTCAGAATATTTTTTCCTGCTTCAGAAAGGGTTAGAGAGTTACAGAGGCATTCAGACCCTGAGAAGCCATTACTGCAGCAACACCATGGCCCTTAGTACTCTACCTTCTGCTCATACCTTTGTCACTTTGCATAAAACTGTGCCTGAACACACCGTGTACCTTTCCCTGAGCCACGGCTCTGCACTCAGCTAGTAGATCAATGCAGGCCCAGATCCAAAGCACTTCGAGGCTTTTGAACTAATTTTACAGTCAATTCAAATTCTTGGTGTTCCTTTGCTGCAATTTTGGATTGATTCCTTTCCTCCCATGCCAGGGTAGCACCATTATCTCTTATTATCCTTAAAAGGGAATATTGCTTAGAACTGTATAACAAAACAAAGTGCAGAGAAAGCAAGGAGAATATGGTGCGATTGCTACTGTGATGACCACGTCTTCTCTTCTGAAGTTATGAACCTGGATCCAAGTCAGGAAGCCTGAATTCAGTCCTTGCCTCTTCTGTGGCTGTTAGCTTCCTGGATCATAACTACTTCATCCATCAAATGGAAATAAAAATAGTGTCTACCTGACCGGGTGGTTCTGAGGATTATATTAGCACTGACACCTAACACTTAGAACACGGTTCTGGCACACAGAAGGGCCATGGAAAGATCTGATGGAGAAACACCCCATTCGGTGGTGCAAATGCTGGATCTACCATTAATCAGAGTGCAATGTTGTGCACACACTCTTTGAACAAACAAAATTTAGATAATCAAGAGCAAGTAGAAAATTTAAAAACAAAAATTAATAATAATAAGATGATCCAGTCACAATACGGGAATTCTAGAAGATAAATCTTTGGCCTTGCTCTAAAAAAATTCTTTTCTGTCTCTCTCTTCCTCTCTCTCTTTCTCTCTCTTTCTAGTTATCAACTTCAAATCTTCTCTATTCTACTTCAGTCACATAAACGTCATACCCACAGTTCATTCCTTGACAAGGTTTTTTGGGAAGTGGATGAAGACAAAGACCTATTTACAGCGAGGGGGCGAGTAGCAAGCAGTGCAATCACACAGTATTTGGTTCCCTTGCCTCAGTAAGCCAGGACTTGTCCTCTGTCCTTATCTTTCTTTTCCCCCTTAACATTGACTTTCCTTACCACCTGCAAAAGGAACACCTTGAAAAGATTAATTATTAATTTCAAAAAAGTCACTTCAAACACTTCAAATGTAGGACAGGGAAAGCCTCATATCTGCTGGTATAGTCACACTTAACCTTAATGACTTGATCATTTATTCTTTTTATTTCTTGTCTTGAAAAACAAAAGGTCAATTCAGTTTTATGACATCTGAGATAAAAATTCATATGAGCTTAAAATGTGGTAGTGTTAAAATATTTATTGCTTGGATCTAACAGTCATATTTATAGTCTTATCTCCAAAGACCTGTGAAGTGTACATTATGAAATAGAATCTATACTGAGACATTTTGTCTCTGGATGCATAATTTGTTTCTTCCATTTCTTTGTACATACCTAGTTTAGCTGAAGAATTTCAATGGCTGCTGGATATTTAACTATTTTTAATATGTGTGTAACTGAGCATTCAATAATTTACCATGGCTGATAGTTTTACATTTCACTGAGGTGAATTTCTAGTACTAACTGTGGGACTGAAGATCTTTAACATGAGATACCAAACCTGTCGGAAATTGGGTATTCCATCCTTTCAAACAAAATATCGAGTCTCTTTGTCCCATGTGGTTCTTTAAGTAGCTGTCAAAATGACTTGAAGATTATAAGCTATAAAGTATTTGTAGTTTGGGTATTTGGAACTTTCCCAAGTTCCAAATAATTTAGTGCCTTTGAAAAATATCTTAAATGCCTTAAAAATACAAGATTATTACTTCAGTCTCTTTAAGATAAAACAAGATATTCTAGAAAAGTACCCTGAAAAACTGAACATCTTGTTAATTGTAACCTGTTATTGACTAATTACTTGGAAGACTGAGGCAAATGGATTGCTTGAGCCCAGGAATTCAGGCCATCATGGAAAATACAGCAAGACTCTGTCTTTAAAAGATGTTTAAGAAATATTAAAGGCTAAATCAACCTGTTTTGGAACTTACTGTTAGAGAGGATTTTTGAATTTTCAAGTGAGTAGAATAATTAAAGCATGATAAAATGAATGTTTACCTAGCACTAGTACTTTATTACACTTATCATCTACTCCACTCCTGGTTCCCATATGCAAGATAAATTATATATAGTAAGAACAGAAAATAGAAAAACAAAAATAGAAAACCTCAAGGATAGAAATACTTCAGTAAAACCAAGGAGTCAGTGACTCTACTGGGCATCAGGTTTCCCCTCAGCGGTGGACAGCCTCAGGATGGACAGGGTTGGGAGGAGCTGTGGTCACTGGCCACGCTTTGCAACCACTGGGGCCACTTTCAATATCTTGACGTCCAGGGCACATCCCAGACCAATTACATCAGAATCTCTGAGATTTCAATCTAGATGTCAGTATTTTTTTAAAGCTCCCAGAGAGATTTTATTGTGCAGCCAAGATCGAGAACTATTGCCCCAGTAAGTTAAGTAATGAGGTTTGACCTTCAAGGTTGACAGTAAGAATGGAAAGGAGAGGAATCTGAAAAATAATATGAAAGGAAAATCAATATTTCTTCTGAAAGTGCTGGGGATATTGTTCCCAGAGCTCACCTCATTAAATAAAAAATACCCCTTCACACAAGGTGGGAAAACCTGACATTCTTGATCAGAACATAGGGCTCCAATGGCACCAAAGAATTCCCAGTGCAGGTCACTTATGTGACAGGTCCTCTTTCTGTCTCCTTGACTGCATATTAGAATTTTTAACCCCTCTCCTGTCTCATTAGTGAGTCAGGACTTTAGGAAGGGCAAAAGTAATAATTAAAGACAAATAACTTCACATAATAAAGCAGAACTGTATTAAAGTTATCAGTTTAAAGATAATTATACTTAGTAAGTTCACATTAAATTTACCATTTCTGCTTCTGTGGAATAAAAAGAAAACATTGTGATTCTGAAATATGGTCCTTAAAAATACTTCTGCAGTTTTTCTGGCATTTCAATAGGTTGAATTCTGGATCCATTAGTTGTGTTCACTGATCTTCAACGGAATTCATTCTTTTGATAACGTGAAATAACAGCAGCAACGAAAACTGAATGTTTTGATAATCTCTTATAGATTCAGCTATTTTTCAGCTCTGATTGGATGAGTAATGGGGCTGGCAAAAGCCCGAGGTGTTTTGCCTTTGGAAATTTTCTTGTGTTTTACATAGTGACGTTCAGCCTGGCTCTAATAACCAGCCAACCATAGCTAGTCTATTCTTTGCCTCCTGATCACTTATGGGCTTGCTAGTTGTTTTCTGAAGAATTCCAATGTGCTACTGTACATTAATCAATCAATTTACTGTTACATTATTTATCAGCTATAAAGGAAAGGGATTTGAAATAGAACAAAATGAGCTGGAGCCATTCTCTTTTAAAATGCAATACAATTGCAACTTTCCCCACAGTGTTCTCTTTTTTTGTTTGTTTGTTTATTTGAATTTATTGGCCCAATTCAGGTATCTGTATTAGTCATAATCATAATAGGAAAGTTGTACCTGTGGATGGTATATCTTGATTCCTCTTTTGTTCCCCCATTTCTGTCCCTTCCAGTTTCAAATTTATGAATACTTGTTATTTTATCCAGTACTTTAGGTTTCCCAAGTGTTTTACAATAACATTTAGTTAATCCTCATGAAATCCCACTGAGACCTGCTACTGTTAATATTCTCATCCCATAGGTACAGAAATCAAGGATCAGAAAAGTTAAATAATGGTATAAGTGACAGAGCAAACCAACTGAAAAGTGAAATTAGAAGCTTTTGTAGTCTCCCTCCCTTCTGCAGCTCACTGACCTGAAAATTTTCTTGTTGAACAGCTCCACCAGACTACTTCACTCCTGTAAGTTCAGAGCCACACTGCAATCACTGGTAATATGTCCATTAAGTTTGTTTTGCATGACTGTATCTGGTAATTCAAGTAAGACTTTTGAAGATAACTATGCAAAACAACAAAATTTGTTATGCTCCTACCACCTTGTTTTGACAGCTGGCATTGTTATTGTTTTGGGCTCTTAGTTATAGTTATTTATTTGTTGTTTTGTTTTTCCTTTTAATAGAAAGGACAGATATACATGTATAGGCTTATATAAGCCTAGATGTTCACCTAAAAGGTTTACAGGAATTGATTTTAGTATGTGTGATAATATGAACAACTACATTGAAGAAAATGAGACAGCATGGTAGCCACTGATGATTTCCTATCATTTTGATTCAAAGTCCAATAATGCTTTTATTGTTGGTTTTGATTGGTTTTAGTCTGTTTTCAATTATTTGATTCCAATATGTATGAAGATATGGACAGCTATTTTGAAGAAAACAAGAGACATTTTGGTAGCCATTTTGATTTCCTAGTGTATAGTCTTCAAGTCCCTTAAGGCTCTCATTCATTTGTTCTTATTGTTTTTATACTATTTTGATTTGTATTAGCTTATTGTGTGTGAAGCTATGGACAACTGTTTCAAAGAAAACAAGAGACATTATGGTAGGCACTATTGATTTCCTGCTGCCTTTTTCTGAAATCCTGGGTTATTTGTATTGTTTTACTCTGCTCTGCTTTGCTCAATTTTGTTTTGTTTTGCTTTGCTTTGTTTTATTCTCTTTAAAAGTATATATATATATACTTTTATATATATATACTAAGTGATCTGAAGTGAATCTTTGAAAGATGGGTTAAATTTTCTGTAATTCAAATATCTCTGTTTAAAAAAATACTGATCCAGAAAACTAAGAAACTGTGTCTCATATAATTCCTGAATCAAATGCTGCTTAACATTACTGAAACAGAAACAGAAAGCCAAATGACAAATCCAGCCAAGGAAAGATTTACAGACATAAGTGAATCCAGTTTTCCCTATTCTGCCTTATTTTCCTGCATCTTCCTTCCCAAGGGTATCAGCGTTTCACCAACAATATTTGTTTATTCAGCATGATATTACTGGGATCTTATTACGGGTCAGCACTTCATGAAACACTGGAAATATACAAGAATGAATAATAAATACACCATCCCTGCCCTGTGGTTCACAGCTTAGTGAGGGAGACAGATACATAAACAAGTAGTTCAGACTACAACATGCTACATACTGGCACTGAGTGAGGAGCAAATTGGGTGGAAACACGAAGGAAGTTCAATTAACCGTCTGGAGGAGGCAGGGAGTGTTAAAGACAGAAGCCCTCCCGTGTGTGTGTGTGTGTGTGTGTGTGTGTGTGTGTGTGTGTGTGCAGGAGTTTGCCAAATGAAAGTCTGTCTAAGGATGGTTACATTTTAACAGGATTCGAAATTATAACTTGAAAGAGCAAGTATCATTTTCCTAAGTGAGTGTGCCCCCTCTGACACTTTCCCCAAAGCCCAGTCCATATTTAGCAGCTCATTTTATATTTTCTCTTCCGTGGCTTAAATCTAGGTAGTGATGGGGCATGGAAGCACCATAGAGTAGAAAGATGGATGAACTTTGAAGTTTGAAACCAAAATCAAAATTTTTAGTTGAAGGGCAAAGGGAAAAGAGAGTCAAAGAGAAGGGAGACAGAGTTCTAACAGTGCGAACGAGAAGAAAGAAAAAACAAAACTGGTATTAGCATTCACAAAACTGCCCTCTTAAAGGTTCACACTTGGGCCTTAGAAAGCTATGGTAGCTAGTGGATTAATGATTGTGAGAGTGTTTTGTACAATGAAGAAATTCTGCAAGTACTTGCCCTGGTTAGTAAGAGCAAGCATTTCCCTAAAGCAGAGACAAGCTGCTTTCTCCAAAGAAGCTGTAGTGTTGAGCTGCTCTGCCTGAAGGGAGGCAGAAATGAGAGGCAGTCTGGGAAGATCTGAAAGAGCCTGAGCACAGGGGTGTGACCTCCTTCAATTCTATTGCATTGCAGAGAGAATTTCCTGTGCTAACTCAGCCATAGCCCGTCTTTCCTACAGGATGTCAAGCTCCAAGTTTACAGTTCCTATCAGGGAGCCTCTTTGTTTGAACAAAGCCTCATTTGTTGGGAAGTGTCACAGATCAGTGTGTATCAGATGCAAGATTGAATGTCCCTCAAGCACAAAGACATGCAAAGCTATGCCAAGATACCAGCAATGGGGCTTTTCACCATGAGAAAACAGATGGTCAGAGTGAAAAAGGCCAGTCATTATGGAAAAGAAATTCTTCCAACCAACCCCCACCCCCACACCCCCTCTTCTCACCCTCCCTTACTTCTTTCAGTCCATTGCACTGACAGGGAAACATTTGATATGCTGCAACATCATCTGATGTTTGTGTCCTTTTAATTAAACCAAGAGTTCTAGAATAGGGATGCCCTTGTCTTTGCAGAGAAATGATTTCAAATAGAAGATAATAGAACCTCTTTTCTCTTCAGGCTTGCGAGAGGCTTGTGTGTAATTTGTCCCTTGCAAGAGCAATCAAAGATAACTGGTGCGCAATTGATTACGGGCTTTGTGTCCTTTTAATTACTTGTTTCTACACACTGGTTTGGTTACATGCTGAAAGCAGATCTGTCTGAGTTCTCTCTAAGCTATACTGCCCACTCCTGCTTACATGGTTTAATAATAAAGCTATTAGTAAGCCACCACCACACCGAACAATCCTATCGGACTAAGAGAGATCTTGAATCTTGCCTTTCTTTATTCTTTCAATAGGCTATTAGTTTTTTTTAATGGAAAGCAAGGTTAATGAATGCTACATCATCTCTTAACTGTAGAAAAATATTATAGTTTCAGGAGGGTAAAAGTTTCCTTAATCTCAAAGTAGAGTTCAGAGGACAGAAAAGTTAGAATCACATAGCAGGTTTTTAGGTTGGTTTCTTTTCTTCATTGACACATACAGAAATAAATTTATTTTCTTTTAAGTTAATGCTTTAGATTTCTAAATTTCTAGAAAAAAAGCTCTAGAGAGTGAACACCATACATGCATAGTTTAAATCAATAAGTTCCTTATGGAAACATAGAAATGACTTTATTATTAGTTTAAATTTTCTACCTAAAATCTGAGACAATGTAAAATGAGTTAAACGACAAGAGAAAGCTAACTAAATCTCTATATCACCAATTATGAATGTGCTACTATCTTGTGTCCTAGAGAGAAGCAAAGCTAACAGTTATAAATCACCTAAAATCTAATTTCAATATATCAATTCTGAGTCCACAAATGACAAAACAGGAAACAAATGGAAAGTCTAGCAAAATATGTGATCCCTACTAAAGACATTAGATCCAGGGACTTACCCCCTGTGTTAGACATTAGTGCCCTAAAAAGGAATGAATCTACCCCAGATCCTGGGACTGTCAACAACTGCATCTTCACCCACATGGCACACTCGCAGATTCTTTAGGCTGTGCCTGTAGATCTGCAGGGTGGTAGCTACCCATAGTGTGTGCTCAGTGCCAGGGGAAAGTGAAGGATTTCCGCTGAGTTCTGGCTCCTTCTGTCAAAGGGCTTAATCTAGGCAGAAGATGAGTCTCAAACAAATGAGACAGGCAGTAAAAAGTGAGCACTATGGGTTCTAACTGATAAAAGAGAAGGAAACCAGTATTCAGACAGCAGACCTCATGGAGGACGAGGGGCTCAGACAGTGCTGAAGCTGACATGGGTAGAGTAGATGGGGGAATTCAAAGAACAAAGAGAAAGCACCCCAACATGGATTCTGGAGGTGACAAGGAAACCAGGAGATGTACACAGGAAAAAGTGAGAAATGAAGAACTGTGGGTAGGTTCAGGTTGATTACACAGAAATTTAATGCCAGACGTTTTTTTAAACACTTAATGTCTGTCTTCTGTATGGTAAGTTGAGCTAAACATGGAAGATTCTAAATAGAATCTTTAAGACAGTTTTCAAATCTGTGAAACTCACCAGCTATTGATGTTTGGTTATATCAAGTGCCAAAAGTTACTGTACATCTGCCTGATATTTTAGCAGATCTTCACACTTAAATGAACAAAATAGCATGGCTTATTTGGTATGCATATCTTATACTCAGTATAATGGACTATTTAGCTAACAGCTGGGCACATGCTTATGTTATGTTTCTCCACATTTATTATTAGTATTACTTGATGATTTCTACTATCATGATTTTTTTGTTTCTTCCCCTTTCCAATTGCTTCAAACTTCTTACTTGAGCATTCGTCCCATCATCACAAAATTTCATTTAGTTTCTTTTTAGATCTCTTCTCTGATGTCTCACATTGGCTGAGTTCTTCCACAAGGTTCAGTCATCTTTACGAAAGACTGGATTATCTGTACATAGATTCATAGGATGCTAGAGTGTTGATATGAAAACCAGCAACTTGGTCTTTGGGAAAAAAGATGCCTAACTAAATATATGACTTACTGAAATAAAATGAAAGACAGAAGACCTCATGGCACTTGCATCTATTTGTTCTATAATTCAGATATAAGCAAAGCACTGTGGGGAATACAGAAGGAGGGACAATTAGCAATTACATGAAGGTGGATTTGATGTAACTCTACTAGAGGCTAAACAAGAGTTTTCTTTGGTTGGAAGATGAGTATTCTATACAGCATAAACTAAAAATGGATAAGTCTCTCATTCTGCTCCTCTTCCTTGGCAACCTTCTAAATTATTTAGATATGCAGTACTTCGGGCTTTCTTCTCTTACAAATGCCCGCTTTGCAGAACGTGCGTTGTCGGTAAGCTTTGATGCAAATCGCTTCACAGCAGAAGCAGCTCTGCCATTATGCTCTAATTTGCAGCCAAGCTGGCTTTCAGCTGGTGCCTTGTCCTTGGGCTATCGTTCACTGTCAGGGCCTCTCCAGGGTGTGCCAGCTGTTAACAACAGAAAAAGAGGGAAGCAGTCATATGTCACCGGGTTTCCAAGAAAAGCCTGCCTCGGATGCCATTGTTCCTCTTTGATTCTGGAACCTAAAGTCATGCAGGAGCCATGAACAAGCCCGTGCCTGGGCAAACTTACAACCTACAAAATATGTTTCTTAGTTAATATTTATTTTGCCTTTGACCTGACTGTGTCTCAGTCCTCAAGCTGGACCTAGCAGTTCCAGAACTTATTCAGGCTGAAGAAAACTATTTATTTAACATTGATTGAAAAGCTAACATTTAACACCCAAATAGAGTTTATATGTGCAAACACACATGCACACATGCAAAATATTGCATTAATTTCAGGTAGTTTGCAAAATTCCCTGGGGACATCCTAGAATAAGAATCTCTATCTTAGCCTGTTTTTGTCTTCCTTGTCTCATTTTTCTTCCCATTATTTTTCTAATTTATTATACTTCATTCTCTCACAGGTCAAAGCTTTCTAGTCTAACTAGTAAGCAAGTATTTCTAAAGAATTTTAATATATTCTTGTACTTTTATTTATGTTTTCCGAAAAGCGTTAATAAGTTAACTGATTTTAGGACTAGTGAAATGCTCCCTTAGCAGCACATATACCAAAAACACTAGTGAATACCCAAAGCCCACTAAAGGGAGCCATGGGTTTATTTCTCCTGTACCTTTTCCTCACACACCCACTGTGGAGACCACAGCAACAAATTTGGAAAACTCTGAGTATGACTCATAAGGAATTCTGAAGAGAAATTTCATACTTTTCCTCTTTGGGGGAATAATCAATGTGGACAGATGGCTGGATAAAATTTCCTTTCCTTGGTCATCCAGTCCTAACAGCTGCCCACAGCCACACTGTGAGGGTGCCCTCAAGAAGGACAATTGTTTTCTAGCACAGCTGCAGGTGATGCCTACCCACCTGCATGCAAGATTCTAGAACAGCCAACTTGGTGTCCACCCTCCTCCAGTGGCCTTCCAGATGGCACTGGCCTTTCTCAGGAAAGGAGAAAATTAGATTAGCTAGAAAAGTTAGGAGGTATGCACCCAGATAAACTTACATGCCAAAGCTTTGACAGCTAAAGAAAAAGTTTTTAAAGTATAAGCATTGCCAGCCCATTCCATATGCCAAAAAATTGCAAGTATCTCATTTAAACCCATAGTTACATAGGACATAACAATATTTTGATGATGGGTCTCATCCCTCAAGATTAGATTGCCCAATAACGCCTGGGTTGTCTTATTTACTGTAAGTACACTCTGTGGTATTTGCACAAAGACAAAACCACATAATGATATGTCTCTCAGAACATGCCTACATCATGAAGGAATGCATCTTATAAGATGGATTAGAGCTAATTAATTCTACCTGATAAAATATGAGAAGTGATTCTCTTCTATACTACACTTCTTTAAAACACTGAAAAAGTAAGTGACTATATCGAGACTCCCCTTAGATAAGGTGGCTCTTTATTAGGCCCTTGGAAGGAATCAAGTTAGATAAACACAAAAGAAATCTATATGGCAAGGAAGACGAAAGTGGGTGGGCCCTACACTCTACAGCCAAACTGAAAAAACTGTGATATGTTTCTCCATCCCCTTTGCCTATTTTAAACATTATTAGTTGATTATGACATGCTTTCCTGCTTAGTCCAACAGCCTCAGAATCCTTGTGAACACAAATATACAGGCGTTCTGTACCAATTGTTTGAAAGAGATGAGATAAAGCTTATCCTCTTTTTCTGCACTGGATCATTAATAGAATCATCAGAACATTGCAAGGACTACCTGAATCTCACACTGGATAAGGAGACAGAGTCCAAAGTGAACGCGCTCCTGTACCGTGGGACTACAACAGCGGCTAAGAACCATGGACTGTGGGCCAAATCTGTCCTGACAACTGCTTTGGTAAATAAGGTTTCACTGGAGCAGAACCACCCCCTTTTGGTTTTGTGTTGCCTGTGACTACTTTTCCTGCTTTCTATTACATAAGCCATTAACTCACCAAGCTAATTTGAGTTGGAGGTTTCCACTTTCCCTCAAGAACTGCACATATTTCAAAACTTTGTGTTTTCATTTGGCCTCCAAGGACTCTATAACTTTCCATAATCTGTGAAAGGACAAAATCAGACCTCATGATTGGTTTATAGACCCCAGTGACATCTGTGTTTTGCAAGCTTCTTCCCACCATTGGAAATCGATATGAAATGTGTTACAAAACCAGGAGTCTCTTTCCCTTCTTCTTCCCTTCCCTTCCCATCAGCTCATCCTCTGGCATGGAGACTAAGGCATGATTTGTGTATCTCCTACTTTTCCTAAGATAGAAGAAGCCAATGGCTGGTGAACTACATAGTCAAACACCATGCTAAACCTGTTGCTATTTCAATGAATTACCAGCCATGAAGTTCACTAATGCTGTGACGAGGAGATACATCTGTTCAAACAGCATCACACTGTCGCTATAAACCTCTAGTGCAAGCTGCTGCATATATTCTTGTCTAAGCCAACTCTGTTAAACTCAGTGTAATTGTTTGCAACAGCATTATGTTCTCAGTTGATAATTGAAATAATTTCTTTGGGAGCTTGAGAGACATAAAAATCAAAGAGGGAGAGAAAACTAATCGCTTTATGACTTCCTACACATCACTCATTTATTCCTTTAATATCCGATAATACAGAATTTATTCTATTTATTTTAAGAGTTTCCTGACATGGGCGAATTCAATGTGATAGTTAATTGGCCACAACTCTGATCATGACACACTCTATCAAAGCCTCATTCTTATCCTTAAAGAATAATTACTTTTTAGTCAATGAGAATATTTATTTTTATTTAGTGCCATACATTTTTTTCATTATTCCAAACTTTGATATAAGAAAAGGAAAATGGGAGACTAGAAAATGAAAAGGAGGTCAGGGATTCAGCTCAGTGGCGTAAGCACCTGCCTGGCAAGTGCGAGGTCCTGAGAAAGAAAATATTGGGAGAAGAAAATATTGACAGGCAGTGGAATGGCAGACAGACTGGATAGACACCATCCAGGTTTATTCAACTTTCTTAGCACAATCTTGCACAGACTGGACTTCAAAGAAGAATTGCTTGACAGCACCAGCAGAGCTATCACACAAATAATTTGACTACTTTTTCATTTTCCCAACCACACTTCCCAGTAAAGGGCAGATTTAACCTTGTGGTGGTAAAACAGGGAGATTTTTCTTTTGCCACTCCAGCTTGGTCTATCCATTCTAGCTGTTAAATTCTTTCTCTTCAGAGTATTTCCAGATTCTCTTTTCTTTGGTACAATTCATTAATCACCAACAACCAGTGCTTCTCCCACTATCTCTTCTAGCAGTTACAGAGCAGTGGTGACAAACATGAAGTCTGGAGATAGATAACCTAAAGTCACATTCTGATTCTGCCACTGTGCAACTTTCAGCACATTCATTATCCTTTAAAAGTCTCAGTTTACTCAACTCTAAAGTGGAAAACACCTCTGCCTTATAAGGTTTTTATGAAGTTCAATGAGCTAGTACAGTCAAAGCACTTAGGAGAGTGGCTTGAATCGTATAAGAAACTATTATATATTCCTAGCCCTTTCACGTGTGTGTGCATCTGTACACGGCAATAACTCATTCTAATTGTCAGAATGCCTTATGATGGTTCTTTTAAAGTATCTTGTGGAAACTTCATTCACTTTTATGTTTCAACAATTAGCCAGATTTATTAAGAATCATGTAATAGGCACCTAGAGCTCATCCTTTACCCAAGAGGTATAATTTCTGTTCCAATTGTGTGTGTGTGTGTGTGTGTGTGTGTTGTTTGTGTCTGTGTTGTGTGCGCAGTTGCTGTGGTTGCTGCTGTGCACTGCTGGGGATTGAATCCAGGGCCAACACACAAAAAGCAAGCAATCTGGCACTGAAGTATGTACGCCCTTCAGCCCCTCCCCATTTCTAATAAAGGACACTTTGGCCTCTGATGACAATGTGGTAAAACCAGTACCATTTATGCACATGGGGGCAGATGAGAGAGATCTCCTCCTTTATGATATGACCTCTCAATGGTATGTAATTTTGGAGATTGGAATTCATCATCTATTTAATACTTGTGTTAGGGGAAAAAATAAGAAAAATTACAATTTTTTAATTTTTTAACTTTCATTCTGCTCTGCATACTTTTATACTCATTAGTTGATAAACTTTAAATTTGATAGCAAAATAAAACCTATTTCCACTAAAAAAAATTTTAAAAAAATAACAGACACAACTGTCCCTGAAGATAGCAACACCATGGCCTTCAAGCCCGCCCTACACAGTGCTCAGCACTCACAAAGCAATGCCATCAGCACTGTTTACGCCTTGGTATTTAATATGAACAAGAAAATGACGGCAAATCAAGGGGAGCAGGAAAAAAGAATAAATAAAAAAATGACTCACTCTTTCAGTGTGAAATCATCATCCTTTCAATTCACTCTGAATTGAGCAAGTGGTGCGTGACATCTGCCAAAGTTGGATCAACAGCACAAGCTGTGCAGAGGTGCCCATCTGGCATGCAGGTGTGTGCACAGATCTTCCCTGGCCAGACTTGATGGGGTAGCATTTTTATGGCGCTGGCTCTCCATTAGCACAGGAAAGAAAGAGAAGAGGACCACCCACTGATAATAAATGGTGCCACTACTAGGCTGACCACATACTCTCAAAGAATGGGTTTTAAATTTCCCTAGCATCAGAATCATTAGGGCAACTTCATAAAAATGCAAAATCCTGAGCCGCTGTAAGAGAGTTACATTCATTATACCTATAATATTTTAGGAATCTGTTTTCAACAAGCATTGTGGTTTATTCTCATCTAAGTGTTCATTAGTCCATGCTTGGAGAACCCCTACTGTAGCACATAAAGTTGATAAAAGACCATGTAGAATATAAAAGACATTTTCCCCTACAAAATCTTCATTCAGCTCATGCCCTTACTATATGAAAATTGCTTACTGTATTCACAAACAGAATAATGATAAAACTGGGGCAAAAGTGGCCAAGAAAACTCCGAGCAATAACAAATTTTAAGAACAATAATTTATACTTACTGGTACTTCTGTGTACAAAGGGCAGTTAGACACAACTCTGCTTTGGAACAACAGTGAAACACACATATCTAGAGCTGAGAACCCTAAAGGCTATCACAAGCCTTTGGTCGATTCTTATGGTTTGTTTTGACATCTGGTAACATCTCAAATCTTCCTCTCTGCTATCTTTCTGTGGTCACTATCACTGAATTTTTTTCCCATTTTTAGTTTTTATTAGTCCATGTGTGTAGTACACAGTGATCACATTCCTCACAGGAAGTTGGTACATGCACATAACACATGTTGATTCTTTTTATCCTCTTCCCCTCTTGTCCCTCCCTTCTCCCTTCATCTCTTGACCATCTTTCTCTTTGCCAAATGCCTATCTCCCTATTTTCTATTATCTGTCTTTTATTCTTCTCTTTATCTATATTTATATTTTGGGTTTCTCATGTAAGAGACACCCTGTGATATTTAAGCTGTGCATCTGATTTGTTTCCCTTAACACTGTGGTCACAAATTGCATTCATCTTCCTACAAATGACTCAGACTTATCCTTTCTTATGACAGAGTAGTATCTCATTGTGTGTAAACACCACTTTTCTCTATTCAGTCATTTGTTGATCAATATCTAGGTTGCTTCCGAGACTTAGCTGTCATGAATTGTGACCACTATCTTTAGGGACTGGTGTCCTCTATGTATTCTCCATGGAAGCAGCTCTCAGCAGCCAAGAATCACTCACTTGTTCACTCATCCTAATATTGGGAAACAGTAAAAAAGAAGATAGATCTCAGAGGATATTCAAAACCCAGATCATGGAGGTTATTTTGGGCTGCACTGAGTTCAGAATTCATTCAATGGATGAGGAAGCTTCTGGATTAGAAGAGCATCGTTATCACAATCAGTTCAGGGATTCCACACAGCCCTTAGTCAGGCTATGGACTAAGGATTTTGCTGTATTTGACATAACGTATTTTGCTAAAAGCAAAAGGGCATACATAAATGACATCATATACATATGTTAAAATTATACCATTAGTATAATTATCCACACATTAATTTTCTTCTCTTTCATCTAAAGTAAAGAAAAATAGAATTAGCCCTTGTCACAAAATTTAAGGGCTGGTTCTAAGAATAATGTCTTTTTAATAAATACTTATTGCAAGCTGTGTTATGTTAGGCACTGCACAGGTACTGAGGACCAAAACAGGGAGAGTCTCATCTCCCAGGCATTTACAGTCTGCTGAGGCAGACACTGAACAAATAATCAAACAAGCTGTGGCTTTTCTACATGGGTCTTTGCTATTCCCAGAAATGGTGTACTTTGATTTCCTTTCAAATATGAGCACTTTCCCTCTCCCACCTTGCTCTCAGGGCTCCTAAGCAATCACCAGAGGTCTCACACCAACTGCCTGCAGGCCTATTTGGTTTGGCCTACAAAACGCTGAAGTCCACTGTTTTCTTAAAATTTGAATTCCTTTCCAATCTAAAATATGAATTTCCAGCTTCTCTTAAATATTTGGCCACACTAGAAATCAGTTTTCACGAGGCAACCACTGCTGGAGCCAGCCTTCCTCAGAAGCAGCGCATTTCCTCTCCACGGCCGTTACATGCCTTCTCTGTCACTCCAAGACATACAGACCATGCTCTTCTGGGATCGATTGTGTCTTTTGTCTTGATATTTTTCCTGTGTCAGTTACTAGACCCTCTTAGTTAACAATGCCCACTCTACAGAAAAACAGTAGGCAGTTCTTATAGTAACTCCCCTTCCACATGTGTCTTCTATTCTTCTACTGCTACTCAAGTTTTTATGCTAGCAATCAAATGTTATTCCTCCATCAGTTTATTTATTAAAAAAAATCTCAACTTCCATATCCGATTTTGCCTTTTCTTTGATCCATTTATTTCAAGCAAACTAGATAATGCATTTTCAGCCCTATTTTCTGTTCCATTGTCTCCAATTTTCTTCAATGCTTTGTAACCTTCCATCTTGTCTGAAATTTACTCCAGCTTCTTGGACTCTGTATGTTCAATTCCATCTATTCTCCATCCATGCTAAATCACATCTTCCCCAGCAATTCCTGACTCCCTGGGTTGGTATGGTAGCATTCTCACCACCTCACTGAACCTTCACAGGCCTCCTCCACCTTTATCCCTCACAGCATTTGATCTCCAGAATGGCTGCAGTCCTGTCTAATTCATCACCCATGGTCTATTAGTGTAGCGCCTGGCAGAGAATTCTGAGCAATTGCATAATAAATGAAGACAGTCTACTCAGAACTCACTGTAAAAAGAATAGGAAGGTGCTGAGTGCATTGAAACCCCTCGAGGATACTGATAGCTGCTTGCAGCACCCAAGCCATGTGTACACTTGCTTGGAGAATTGTCCACATAAGCTTGACCCAGTATTCCCTACACTGGCTTTTCCCACACAAATGTCCAGCGGGAGTATACTCATTTATTCCAGGTGTTTTGCCAGTTTCTTTTTTATAAACTCTAAAGGTTTTTTCTTTTCTTTCATTTAGAATATTACACAAAACAACTTAAATTCTTGGTCCTAGACTATCATCGCAGTGACGTTTGGAGTCTCTGTTTTTACTTGACTGCAAGGACTTGAGAGCAAGAGCTCTAGCCATTGCTCTTAATACTACAAAGTAAGTGTTTTATTAACAAATCATTTATATTACAAATCTATTTGAATATTGAATTCTAGGGCTAGGCTGCATCTCTGTGATTTTAGTAAGGATGCTAATTTCTACCTATCATAAAGTCAATGTGTTTTCCTCTAAAATGAGAAAACAAAAATAAAAACAAAAAAACAGGAGAATATTTTTGTTTAAGTATATGGAGAGAAATTAAATTTCTTACCCAATTTTTTACAGCTGGTTGATGGCACCATCTGGACCTTCTGAGTTGTGAGTGGAATGAGCAGGTAATAAAGGTACATTTTTAAAATGACCTTGTATACCCACCCATTGCTTCTAGGCTGGCGTGTCCTAAAGTAGTCTGTCATTCATTCAGATTCTCAATTAGCAGCTCTTGACAGCTGTGTGCTGACTGCCAGAGGCACACACACAAAATTTCCCGCTTCACCACTTATTGGTTTTATTCCCAAGGTCAAATAGGATTTTTTTTTCTTTTTATAAGGCAATGTTTAAACCACAGTCGGGCCCCTGTGCTCCCAATCCATACCTTCTTCTGTGTCAGCCAGTCATTTAAATAAAAACAAATGAGCAAAAGTAACATTTTCTGCTAGAGGATAAAGCATTTTAGAGCCCAAACAGCACATGAATCACTCATAACTACCCAGCTTACTCACAGAGACCAAATTGGCAAATTGCAGTGCCAACACTCGTGTTTCAGTTCCAACCTGTTTCCTGCTCAGGTTGGCCCAGCCGTACTCCCTATTTCTAATTGCTTGGGGATGTGAGGTCCTTTCTGGTTAAATTCCAGGCACAATTCCCTAAAGCACAGCTTCACTCCCAGAAGCAACCTGGAGCCTCTAAGCTGGTGGGTGGCTTTTCTTTTCCTCACTTCTATCACTAGACTCTTGTGGTAGTCAGCTTTCTCATTCCTGACTTAAGATACCCAACGGGCACAACTTAAGAAAGGAGGAGAGGCTTAGGTCGCTCATGGTTTCAGTCCGTGGTCCGCTGGATCCAAGGCAGGAGCATCATGACGGAAGCGGGTGGCAGAGCAAAGCTGCTTAGTTCATGGTGTCCAAGAGGTAGAGCATGGAGACAATGCTGAAGAGGAAGGAGTGAGGGAGCGACCCCAAGGCCACGCCTTCCTGGCCACCAGGTACAAAAGTGTCCCACCAGCCTGAAAGACGGATCTCAAACCCACCCAAATCAAAACTCGGCTCTAACTGTTAAAATTCTCCGGACTGTCTAAGCACACAGACTGCATCCCTCTCCACCAATTCTTACCGCCTCTGCTTGTAATTCAAACCTCATTCCTCTCTTCTTTCTGTTCCCATGAAGATGTACTAACCAGGTGTTTTATTTGTTTTGCTTTCTTTCTCTCTCCTACACATATCCTGACCTTGTTTCAAGACAGCAGTCATTCCATTCCTGATCTCCTGCTAAGTAGAAGGCTCCTTTTGTAACCAGCATCCAAAACAATGTAACTAAACTAAGGGATGCAGAGAGAAACAGAGCCAAAATGCCTTCCATTGATGTACTTTCCGTAATGAAACTTCCCACAAAGCAAAACGAAGAAAGGGGAAAATGTCACTACATTCAGAATATCAGTTATTTGATACATGTAATCAGGAAGCAAATGCAAGATGAATGTCTCTTAAAGTAAAGTTCAATGAAACCCTGCCTTATGATCATTTGTGGAAATTCAGGAGTGCTAGGCTGCTTGATAAGATACATATTCCTGGGCTCTACCCTGGATTGACAACCAAAATCTCTGAAGATCTACTGAGAATTTGAGATTTCACAAATAATCCAATTCCTCTCTTTGAGTACCTTAACATTAAAGGTCCATCCTACAAATATCTCTGCTGTGGTTTGAAGTCCCCTCCAAAATTCATGCTGGAATTTAACTGCTATTGTAACAGTGTTGAGAGGTAGACTTTGAAGAAATGATTAAATCATGGAGGAATTAAAGCCATCACTGCAGAAGAGTATAGTTTTGGGAGAGTAGGTTAATGGTGACTTAGACCCTACTTCTCCCCTGAGTGGAATGTGTTTCCTTGTCCTTCTAACATATCTTGACGCAAGCCGAAGCCCCTCATAAAATAGGTCTCTTGCTTTTGCACTTTTTGGCCTTCAGAGCTTTAAGTCAAATAAACTTCCACTGTTTATAATTTATCTAATCTCTTGTATTCTATTAAAACAGCACAGTGCAAATGAAGACATTCTGGCACTCTCAGTATTCTGTATATTTATGGCATTGAGTATCTAAAACCTAGGTTTATTGTATGCTTAATATTACATTTAACTTATGATGTTACAGCACTAGAGATACAAATTATTGCCCCATGAATAGAACGTTCTAGGTGGGAAAAGAGACTTTAAGGTCATCATCACATGACAAATAATTGGTGAAAAGTGCCAGCTCCTTCCTGGAGAACAAAGATTTTTATATACATAAACACAGTGCCTCTCTGCATTACTTTTTATGAATATTTCAATATTCACATAACATTTAAAAATGAGAAAATAATGGCTAGAACATTTGAGTTTTGCTCTTTTATTATATGTAAGTGCTTCAAACTTTTACTTTAAATTCTACCAGAAATGTTTCAGAATATTAATTTAAAAGCCTATATATAAACTATCAAAATGTAGCTGCTTTTACTAACACAAAAATGTTAAATAAAAAGGAACGTCAGATGCATTCTTAGTGGAGATCATAAATCTTAACCCACCCCATCGGAAAAGCAGCACCAGGAGGAAGTGTGTAGGTTGGCACACAGCACGGTGCGGGCACCCAGAATATACACAGGCTGGATGTGTGCACATTCTTACATTCCTGGCCTAAGCCAGACCCTTACTACCAAGTCACCCCCGGACTCCCTCAAAATTGCTGGGTTGGTTGACACTCAGCCTTTCACTAAGAATATATGGAGAGAGTCACAGTGAATGCCTTCCTAGATTTAAATAGAAATTAGAGGAGGGGGCATGAAAGGCATAAATGCATCTGTGAGCCAAGCGCCAGCTTCACTCAGCCTCTTTGGTCTTACACAAAGACGTATTTCATTTGCGAGTGTGAATATATGTGTGACCAACGCAAAAGCTGGAGATTTTTAAATCAGCCAGCAGTCCCAGGGCCCTTTCAACTGTGCTCCTACCCCCCAGGCCCTCTAGGGGATGGCTGGGAGCAGGTGTGAAGTTCCAGTTTATTAGCGAGTTAAGTCAGTGGTGCTGCATGCTTTGAGGGGCCTAATACCCTGGCTGGTCTCCATGAATACAGAGAGGCGCTGCGCCTGGCAGACACATGTAAAATAAAAACGCTCCCATTATTGCTGCTGGAAACAGCACCTGTCGGGTGTCTACTATGTTTCAGGCATTGCACTAAGTAATTTAAATGTATTGTGATGTTCATTACATCTTTAAAGATAAATAGTAAAGGTTTATTCTTGCATAAAGAACATTAAAATTTTAGGTGACATGAGGATCCCAACTGTATCAAAGAGAAGGTTGTCTTCTTCACATTGGAGCATCAATTTCTTGCTTCTGTTCACAAATAGAGCTTAAGATTTGGACCGTGTCTGTCTGTAGGGTACAGTGTGACCCATGAAGTTTGATTGTCCATGAAAAGTTTTCAGAAGCCCACAATCCCTGCTATGGGAGGTGGGATGTTAACATTTATTTTTACTGAGTTTACGAGTGTGCAAGCAGGAAGGAAGCAGAATTAGAATGGATATGACTTTAAGAAATTAGTCCAATCTCTTAATTTTTAATTTTAAAAATATAATGGCCAAAGATACAGTCTTATTTTGTATGATCTCCCACACTGCCACAATATAAAACTTGTATTGAAGTTTTGTTCCAAACATCTGGTTTTCTATACATAGTTATCAAACCAAATAGAGCAAATCTGATGTTTTCATACTGTACACTTATTCCCTCACATATTGGATGCATAGGACTGGGAGGTCTGTAAGGCTAGAGCAACTTCTAGCCTTCTGTAAATGACAGACATCAGGATCATATCCGGATCTCAGAACCAGTGCACAATTATAGTTTCACTGTGGCTGACCAGGATTGGTTTTGTAACTTGGAGGTGTTAAAGTCTAGTGCCACAAAAAATTGCACTATAGTATTGGGATATGATAAAGGGTTATGATGAAAAGGAAATACATGCAAATACTGAATTTCCATTATCCTGACAAATGTTTGTCTTTCAACTCTATGACTGTCAAAAATGAAGCTTTTCCATTTACAATTGAATGGTTAAAATGTTAGCAATGCATGTATAGATTTTTGAACATTTTGCCAATGCTTGGAAAATGTATGAAGTCTTCTTCTAACATTTCTCCATTTGTTTGATGAACCACAAAAGCTATGTGAATATAAATGCACCAAGGAGAGTCGCAGAATGCAGCCGGCCTCCAGGAAGAGAGACTGGAAACATTCTGGGAAGACTTAGAACAGGCATTGAACTGTCCTCAAATACTGGAAGGTCTATGGTGGAGGAATACCAAGACGTGTTCTTTTGTTCCCAAATAACAGCAATGATAAGAATTCTATTTATGATTAACTTCCCACCAGTATCAGGCACCACGCAAGAGCTTTGAAAGCATTATCTCTAGTTTTTATATCAACTACCAAGTGGATAAGGTTATCCCCTTTAATAAATGAAAAGGGGTTAAATAAAGTGATTATGCTACTTACACAAAGTCGTGTTCTTAGAAACTAAGATGGGGGTTCTAATCTACCTCTGTGAGCAGCAATTTTACCCTTAGAGTTGTGCAAACCAAAAACCTTGTGGTCACCTTTGGGGTTTTCACACCCTACCTCTAAGCCTTCAGCAGATTATATCTGCCTTACTTTCAAAATATGTTCACAATCAGAGTACTTTTGACACCTGTGCTGTCACCACCCTCCCCTAAACCCTCCTCTACTATTTATTACACAGTGAACCCCACCCGGATTACAAATGGGAGGGATATCTCCTAATTGTCTTCCTAGCCTGTGCCCGTGGCCCGGGGTGGTCCATCTAACAGGACGTCCAGGCTTATGCTTGAAAGAGTAAGTTAGAGGACAGCTCCTCTCTC
This sequence comes from Dolichotis patagonum, assembly GCA_004027295.1. Lineage (NCBI taxonomy): Eukaryota > Metazoa > Chordata > Mammalia > Rodentia > Caviidae > Dolichotis > Dolichotis patagonum. Next base: position 35,224 of record PVJX010007693.1, read on the forward strand.
AGAATTACCCATTGCCATCCTCGCTGGCATGAATAGAAGCCTGGGGTATTACGGAGATTTCCCATAACAAAACCTACCCAGTCTGGGCGCTGTTTCGCCACGTCCTCTTGCTGCTCCACACACATGCTGGCTCTTTGCGCTTGCCGCACACTTTTCCTGGAACACTCTTCTCTGAACTATCTGCACAGCTTACCTCATCTCCAGCTCCTTAGCACAGTATTTGAGTCATCATCTCAGCAACACTTTCCAGACCACCCAATATTCAGTTGCAACTTGTCTACCTAGCTTTAATTTTTTCCCATAGCACTTATTACTAACTAACACATCATACTTCAGAAAAGAAAAAAAAAACATTTGCTTATGACTCTCTTTCTTCTCCTCATAAAACATAAAGTCTACAAGAGCAGGGGTTTTTTTCTCTTAATTTCTGTTTGTCTAGCACTTAAAGCAGTATCTAATATGTATGAGCCCTCCACAAATGTCTGTGGAATAATGATTACATCCAAGAACATGGGTCCAACTGACTCAGACTAGCTTTGAGAGAGGCATTGCTGAACTAGATTGCTCAACATTATGGGATCATAGAATATCAAAGTTACAAAGCACTCCAGGACCCACCATCTTCTTTTCCAGGAAGGACAACATGGGAGGTAGATTTTCTTGCAGCAGCTTCAAAAGTCTAACAGAGCTACATGAAGTCAAAATATACAGCACTGCCACACAGGGAAAGCTCTGTGAGGGAGAGATGAAGTGTTAAATTGCTAAACTTAGGAGACCTCCCCCCAAGCCCAGGATCCAGTGTGAGTCTGAGATTCTCATACTAGGTAGACCTTCAGCTGAGGTAGTGTCCCAGGCCACATCTACTCCAGCTGGATGCTCTGAGCTGAGTTGTAGCAAACAAAAGAGCCAAGAGCGCCTCCTCTTCATGTCGGAACAAGGACTGGGAGGAGTAAGTAGGTATCTCTTTGGCCCCAGGCCCAGGGATAGGGAACATTAGGAACTAGAGGAAAAGTTTGTGAGGGTCACAAGCAAAGCATCTAGGGGCACTGAAGTTACCTTTCTGTAGCAGGCAGGATTATAGTTTATGTCTCTTCTGTAGCATGAGCAAATCCTCCTTGGAGGCATTACCAGGATCTAGGCAATTTGTACATGTGTCTAGAGGATATTATAACTGGTAATTCTTGTTCGTAGTTCATACTGTCTCTATATCAAGTTTTCTGTACATACATAGTATACAAAAACAAAATAGTGTTTTCCTTTACAGTATAGTGTGTGCTTTAGTCAATGTTTAGAAAACATTGAAACTTTTTATGTTTTTAAACGAAGGAACAACCATTCAGGTAGATCACTGCCTTTGCTCAAGAAACCCGACATAGCTCCAAATCCCAATTAAACCTTCTCATTTTTAAAAGTCATGGCTATCCAAATCCAAAGACTTTTGCCAAAGCAGAGAATATTAAATACAATTGCCCTCTGGTGCTGAACTGAAGCACTGAATTAAAAGTCTTAAAATTATATTTCATCCCACAGCACAGAAGTTTCCTTTTGAAGCTGACCTAACTCACACATCAAAAACTGCATTGGTTGTGGGAGATAACTAATTGATTTTAGGGGTAGGATTTTTATTTTTATAGACCTGAGAAATGTTTTTCTAAAAATAACTGCAGGGTTCTTAAAATTACCACTTTAACTATCCTGTTTATTGCAACCAAGAATCCACCAAAGTGCAAAGAGTTTACTATTTTCTTTTTCTCTTATTTTTAAGCCAAAGATAAATTATCTCAAACTTGAATTTTGAATGAAAGATAAAATATGCACATAGTAGGACATTTGGTAGGGATGTACGTGAATTGCTGACCTATTACAAATTATACAATATCATAACATCCTTATAAATAAACAAGCATGCAAATATGCATGAAACAAATATGTTAAAAACTTATCTGAAGGTAATAACATGAGACTTGGGAGCACTTTGAATCTTCTGCTGTCCTAGTGTTTAAATATAATAAATGTTAAATTGAAGACCTTCAGGGCAAAAGTATTCTTTCATTTTTGTTTACAGACATAATTCTTTGATGAGTCATAAACTGTGAATAAGTTATAGAAAGTAGATATAATATTTAATTGTTTGAAAAACTTGTCCCTTCATTATACCTAGTAAGTATGCAGTAAATCATTCTGAATTAAGAAGTGAGTGATATTATATACACTATTTTTTCTGCAAAAGCCATTTTTTCTCAGCTTTTCACACTGACACAAATTATGTATCTAGAAAATTCATCCTGAAAAATTCTCAACATAATTACTTTTGAGCATACTTCTGGAAGTAAGTAATGCATTCCAATGTAGAGAATGAATACAGAAATACTAGCAGAAAGAAAAGATATCATTAGGTCTTGGGTTTAATTTCAACACAATAGAAGGGGTCCAAGTACATATGTCCTAGGAAAAATGTGGATGGTCCAAATTGGACCATTTGCTGTTGAAATCTTACCCAGTCCAGAGGTTTATGTGGCTTTCTAGGGAATTGTGCTGGCTCTCCTACAAAGAGCAGAGATACAAAATGACTCTGTTCTTTACATCAACAAATTCACCATAGTTATGTTCTTTAGACTTTCAGAGCATAGAAATAAAAGCTATATCACAAAACTATGGCTGAGATTTATAGAAAAGGAAGTGCTGGCAACATCTGAGAGAGATGAATCTAAAACATCTGTTTAAAATTCAATTACTTGGACATATAGAGTTAAAGACTATAACTGTGACTAGCAGCCTTACCAGGATAATTTAGCATTTACTTTTACTTCAACCTGAAGAAACAGGAAATGGTTTCTAAATCTGCAGTGCTAGGTTTTTGTTTCATTTTGTTTTGTTTATCCAAATAAACTCTGGGAAAGAGAAAAATGCTGAAGACTTCCATATAAATTATTGCCCTATGTTTACATTTAACTGCCTTCCTACACACCCATCCAGTGACTCTAGTCTGTCTTCTCTTTGCAAGCTCAGCATAGTTATAAATGCAGTGAAGAACATCATTTCTCCCACTGGTACTATTCTTGTTCCCAACATAGGTTCAAACCAAACACGTTGCAAAGATTGCATCCTCCTAGAGCCTTCTTACTGCACACAGTCAGCACACATTCCATGTAAAAAATATGTACACTTTTTATCACTTATAATAATGAAAATTAGTAGCATTCTTCCCTAATCAAACTAGACATTGTTAAGCGATTTTTAAATCAACACATTTCAAAGCAAATGGTGTTTGCCTTCCTACTTGTCAGTACCTCTATAGTTAAATGCACTTTCTTTAAATACTTTACCCAGATGTGGATAACAAGAAATTATGAAGACTTGGTCATCTTGGAAGTATAGTAATCACCTGTTTCCTGCCAGTATTCATTGTCCTTTTGCTCTTCAGTTCATTGCTTCTTGACAACTTACTGCTGCCATGAATATATTTTCAGAATAATGATAGTAGGTGACAGAACCATGCTTAGTCTGTGAAAATCAATGTGTTCTAAATGATACTTTCACTGAGAAAGTTAGAGTATCTCATTTTTTGAAAGTGGCAACACTAATTAAGCAAATTACTTACTTTGAAAACTGGTAAATTATGGGAAAGATTGAGTTTGCCTAAAGAAAATATGCAGCAACAAAATTGCTTGTTTGGAAGCAAAACCTCCACTTTACTTTTTTAAATTTTATTTTGAACAGAATAAAACCAAACCAAACAAAACAGAATAAATCCAATCAGAACAGAACAATGAAAACAAATGCAGGACTTCAAAACAAGATATTAAAAAATCAGCAATGACTACCATACTGTCTTGTTTTCTTCAAAATAGCTGTCCATACCATCAGACATAATAAAATCAAACAAAACAAATCAGAATAAAACCAGTCAAAACAAGACAATGACAGAGTTACAGGAATTCAAACCAGGTAATAGGAAATCAACAATGGTTACCATAAAAACTCAACTTTAAAAAAAGCCAGCAAATATATGTAAAAGAAATGACCCAGTTAGTAAAAATGTTACCACTTTGTAAAACTTAATGAGATTAATGACACATGCTGGAATTATCATTAAGTGATATTAAAGCCATAAGATAAAAAGGTGTGAAGGGATCAGGTATGTGTGTCCTGCCAAGTTTCTACCACACAAATCACTTTTTGGTGGCTGGAAAGAAATGAAATATTGTAATAGACAATTATTAAGTTATACTCAGTCAGAGCAAGGCCAAGAATGGGAAACCCAGATATTCTGTATCCTTTACTGTAATGCAATAGGGAGCACATGAGATGAGTTAATATTATTCCCACAAAATTTTCTCCAAAAGGATTCAAGGTAGATACCACTGAAAGACAAGATATTCCAAGGGATAAATGTTCTGCTCTTTTTGGCAAGTCAGAGCTATTCTAACTTTAAACTCTTAAATGACATGGTAACTGTAATAGTGGATACACTGTGTTCACTTGAGAGGTCTAGAGGCTTAACTAATAACTCAGCAGTTTTACATCCTAGTGTGTAGAGGACATGCCCTTACCACTCTAGGATGCTGTTCATTGTGTCAACCTGAGAAGTTTAGAAGTTAACTAAGTAACTCAGTAGGGCCCAGGGTCCTTACTTTGTAAATATCCTGACCCTGTTCAAGAGACCATGGAGAGATGGTTTGAGTGCTAAACCCACCCAAGAGCAGGCAACCTGCTTACAATATAAGACAGGAAATGAGACTTGCTTATCCCCTGCCTTTGCTCTTACTTCTTTTACTATCTTCCGCTGCCTTAAAGTGCTGCCCCTGTGCCATGACATCTTGCCTTGGAGCCAGCTGATTCTGGACTGAAACTTCCACAAACTGTGAGCTAAATAAATCTTTTCTTCCTTAATTTTGAGTACCGAGTATTTTGTCTCAAGAATTAGAGAAAATTAACTAAGACAAAATTTGGTACCAGGAAAGTGGAATTGTTTCTGTGACTGTACCTGACCATGTGATCCAAGAGCCTTTGGGAATGGCTTGTGGGAAGAGTTTAGAAAGGTTATGAGATGTCGCCTTAAAGAGTAGTGCTGGAATTCCTTAGGTTATTTGATATTGGAGACCCTGGTCAGAGTTCAGAAGACCAAAAAGGTGATATAAATTCTGCTGGTAAAGACCAAGCTCAGGAGGTTTCTTCTGGGAAGGACTACATTGGGTGGTGCAGTCCAGAAGATGTGTGTTATGGGTTGGCAAAAAGTTTGCATTTTCTTGCACCGAGAGACTTTGACTGAGACTGAAATAAGGGAAGTGGACTAACTAAACTACCAGAAGAAATTTCAAGTCATTCTAATGTTGGGGCAGTGACATGGCTATTATTGGGGGGCTCTTAGCCAGATCTATGTTGAGAATCAAGATTAAAGAGCCCAGCAGGATGATGTAAACTTGAGTTGGAGAAGCTCCAGTAAAACTGTCAACTGCAAATGTATCAGGAGAGATCTTGATTGCTGAGAAGGAACAGGAAAATAGAAAAGATACCCTGAGGGCATCACCAAAAAACCAACATGTCTCCACCCTTTGCAGCCTCAAAACAGCAAAAGTAAAAGACTTTGCTTTGAGGAGAAAGTCACAGAACACCACTTTCCAGAATAGCAGCATTATAGAAAATTTTTTTCTCAGAATTGGATTCAGCATGCCCAGCAATCCAGGCACTCAACCTCTATAGCCAAGAGAAAGAAGCCTGGCTACTGCTCCAGATGGCAGGAGACACTGGCATAATCCACATGGCTTTTATTTTAGGTGCATGCAGAATGCAAGAGTTGTGGGGCTAAGAAGTGTTACATCCCAATTTCCTGGGAATCCAGGCAGTGTGCCCCTGAGAAGGCAGTATGTGAAACTGTGATGGTGAAGCCAAAGGTGCAGTGAAGAACCCACAACATGAACATGAAGCAAGGATGGAGCAAAGCCAGCCTAAAAGACAAGTCACAGGAGCTGTAACTACTGGAACTGCTGACAGATAGAGCCAGCCAAGCCCTTGGGAGCTCATAACTCACCACAGACTGCCTCAGATATCTGCCTTGCTGGATATGGACTTGCTTTGCTTCTATTCCTTTGCATTCCCATTTGTAACTTTTGGAATGAAAATGTTTATCTTGTGTCATTGAATTTTGGAAGTGTTTAACTTTTCATTTGTACAAGAGTTTGGAGCTAACAGTTTCCCTTACATCTCATAGGAGACTTGGGACTTGGACTTTTCAGCAATGCTAAAACTGTTAGGACTTAGGCAGCTCTTGAAGATGGGCTAAATGTCTTTTGCATAAAGGGACATGCTTGAGTCTTTGGAGGACCATGGGTAGAATGTTGTGGTTCTAATATAATATAGTGTTGATAGACTTAATACTGGTTCTCAAGTATTGTTAAGCCTGTATTATAATGTTCAAGTTGTTAAATGATAAGAATAGGCATGTCTTTGTATCTTGAGACAATTTAAGGAAATTTGTCTAGTTGTCAAATTGACAAGGGGTGGCTTGTAATGAGTGATACATTGTGTCAATTTGAGAAGTCTAGAAGCTTAACTAATTAACTCAGCAGTTCTACAACCTAGTGTTACAGCTCTAGGATGTTGTTCATTGGGCCAGTTTGAGAAGTTTAAAAGATTAACTAAGTGACTCAGGAGGAGTCAGAGTCCTTGTTTTGTAAACATCCTTGCTTTGTACAAGAGGAGGGCACAGAGGTGGTTTAGGCTGATAGCCTGCTTACAGTACAAGAAAGGAATAGAGGCTCACTCTTCCCCCACATTTGCTCTCCTTGTTTTTGCTGTCTTCTGCAATCTTGAAGTGTTGCCCCTGTGCTGCACCACCCTGCCTTGGAGCCAGCTGATTATGGACTGAAACCTTCACAAACCACGAGCCAAATAAATGTTTCTTTCCTTAACTTCAGGTGCCAGATATTTTTCTCAGCAACAAGAGAAAAATAACTAAGATAGTACCCAAAAGAAATTTGGTGTCCTGAATTAAATCTTGGCATAGACAAAGCTGCAGAAAGGACATTTCAGGGACAATTTTAAGAAATTTGAATGAGAAATAAGTATTAGAAAGTATTATATAATTATTAATTTTAGGTAGTAAAATGCTCTCATTTCTTACAGATGCATGCAGAAGTAGAGTCCCATGATGTCTACAATTGTCCTTAAAATACATCAGTGAACTGACAAGAAGAAAAGCAAAAATAATTAAATAAGTATTTACATAATAAGTTAATACATCCTCAAATTAAATGGTTCCAGCCCATGAACACCTAATGAAACATCTTGGTATGCTCTGCATTGTTCATATTGCCTTAAAAGAGCAGTAAGTCCTTTTCATAAATTAGACACTTAGTTCTTCTTAATTCACTCTTTTTCAGAAAACACAGAGCACTCCAGAATAAAATCACTCTTTCCATTTTCTTCTATCTCGTCTTTTAAGGAAGTGGCTCTCAAACTGTGGCCCCTAGGCATACCAATGTTGGTAGCAACACAATTTGTAATAGCTAAATCCTGAAAGCAGCTTATATACCCATCAAAAAATGACTGAATAAAGAAAATGTGGTACCTACTTATAATAGAATACTACTCAGCTATAAAGAATGACAAATGCAAGACATTTGTAGAAAAATGGATGCATCTGGAAAATATAATGTTCAATGAAATAAACCAGACACACAAGCTTAAATGCCATATGTTATCTCTCATTTGTGTGAGGCAAAGTATGAAAAGAATAATAAAAGATGACTAGAAGAAGACAAGGGGATGGATCTCTTGCAATATGGAAGTGGATCAAAGGGAAAAGATTGAGTGATGTGGAGGAGGGGAAGGAGAAATGAGAAGAATAAAGATATGCCACGTGCAGAAATATAATATCCTCAATGAATGTAAACATTATATGCCATAACGCAAGCTAAGATTGACAATATCAATGAGATTGTAAATCAGGATAAGGAGAAAGACAGGGGAGTAAAGAAAAGAGAAATAAGCTCTAGTATGCACATGTACTCATTCCCCAAGATGATTGTAAACTGTGTGCATTGCAAACATGTACTAATAAGACTTTTAAAATGTCATCCCTAAAGGACCAGCACCAGCAGCAGCACCAGATGACTTGTTAGAAATGCAAATTATGAGCCAGTTCTAACCAATCAGAAACTGGGGTGGGGCCTCATGTGTTTTGTGCATCCCACCTTCCAGGTGACAAACAGCAACTTTTGAGTCCTACACTCAGGAGCTCCACTCTTCCCTGAGCAATTCACTTTGCCCTTGCTATGTTGTACCCACACTAGAGCTAAAGCAAGGCCCAGAACTACAGCAATGCCTTGACTACCAATATTGAGAAAGTGAGAAAACAGTATTTATCTTACTGAATGTTGTATTACATTTACAATACAATGTTTTAGAGCATAACTGATAATGACTTGTTTTGTTTGATCATTAGTGTATTTCCTAGACCTTTAGAGAGTATGATATATCAAGATAAAATACAGCACAATTCATCGGCTAGAATTTGTACCAACATGAGTCATGCCTGCTCTCAAATACCTCAACTTAGTCCAACTGATGGGAAATTGTTCTGTTCCAGTTTTATAGGGTTTGCTTTATTTCTACACAAACTGTATGTTTTGAGGACTAGTGCTCGTATCTAACTACCATTAAATACATCACGTGTAAGCTGTGTAAAACACATCATATGTAAGATTCTGGGCCCTCAGAAAATGTAGGATTCTGATGCTGATCTTTCCCTATTATCAGTAACAAGTCAGAATTTCAAGAGATTCTGTAGCATCATCATTTTCTAGTGGGCCACATCACAAACCTAAACCACTATGCCTGATGTTTCATAGAGTGCTATGGCCCCAGGACTTATACCAAAGAAAAAAATGTGGTGTAGAGAATTATAGGTCCATCCTCATGGAGAAGGTTCGGAACACATTTTGTTATTTGACGTTCACATAAGAGAATTCCGAGACTAACTGAAGTAAGACACTCTTTGTCATACCAAACGGTATCATACAAGGTTTGTGTTAAAGCATGACCAGGCGGGTTCCTCATTGTGTTCTTTCAGGAATGAGGGTCTCTTCAGCTGTCCATAAACCATAGGCACCACTCCTCACAGCATAAGAACGTTGTGGTTCTCTGCACAAACAGCCCTCTGTGGCCACCAGCGAAACAATGCTTACCTCCCCGTCCCTGCTGCACTTTTTTAGCACAACCCACTGATGGCATCACAAAAGTTAGTGAGACAATTGACTTTGAATTGAAGTCTATGACGACTTCAATTCGGCTATGAAGAGGGCCAAAAGGAGAAAGGAAATTCAATAATCCCAAAGCAAGAAAACTCAAGTCAAGCATGAATCAATGAAGAGGAAAATACACTCACAGGAAAAAAGCAAGTCAAAATGGGAGAGAGACACCAAGGAAATGAAAGGAAGGTCATGATGAATTACTACACCTAAAAGAATTCATTGTAAAACTATCTCCCATTTTCACTCTTTAATATTCTATTTCTTCCGGTCCTTGAACACATAGCTAGGTGATAAATTGTACCAATGCCATCTTCTCCACTGCTATAAACCCTTGAAGAAAGTTTCCACCTCCTAAATATTTCCTCCCCATTCATAATTCAAATTCACAGCCTGGCTTTGGACACAATTTCTCTCTGTCTGACTCAAACTCCCTACCTGAAGAAGTATTTGAATAATATCCATGCACACACAGAGAAACACACACACATATACATATACTTATCACTGATTGAAGCACAGCACAACATCATATACAGATGGACTTAATTTTGCAACACTATAATACACAAACCATGTAATAGATGACAGGCAGTTACATAATTGATATATACCTCAGCTCCAACCCGTTATAGGTGCAGATAACTATGTCAGTGTTGATGATTGATATGAAAGTAACCAAGAGATAGTAGTGAGTTTTAATACTTCATTATTCTGACAAAAAATTCCACTTATTTTCCTATGTCCATGTAAAGTACATTAATCTTAATTTTACTTTACTTGTATCAGATTTTATCACAAGAGTATCAAACCTAAACTATTGATCTTATTCCACATCATTTAAGCCATCACTAAAAATGAAACTATTAAAAATACAAATTATAAATCCCATATTTGTCCCTCTTCTCACATCTCTGTTTCACATCATAACTTGACACTCTTCTGCACAACCAGCATGTCCACCAATAAAGGGTTAGAAGTGGTTGGGAAATCATTTTCTGCTATAGGCAGAACAAACTGAGTTGGGTGTGTTGGTTAGCTTCAAATGCAAGCCTCAAGGAAACTGTGTGTGTGTTTGTGTTTGTGTGTGTGTATGTGTGTGTGTGTGTGTGTGTGTGTGTGTGTGTGTGTGTGTGACAGACAGACAGACAGACAGAGACAGAGATAGAGAAAGAGAGAGAGAATGAGAGAGGGAAAGAACAATTAGGTCACACTTTGGTACATTCAATAAATATATCAATTATAAAATGGGTTAAAAATTGCATTTATTTCACTTCTGTAAAGATACTTAAAATAATTTTTGCCTGATATGTGTCTAAAAAGTGCCTCAAATGTGATCACACAAGAAAAAGTTAGTATTTCAAAGTAAGAGGTCTCTCTTCCTTCCCCTGGGCTGAGGGCCAAGGTCCTGCCTTTACCCACACATTGGCTCACTCTTTCTGTCCTCTGAGGGCTGGATGTGTGCAGAGCCCACAGGACACATGTGCAGAGGCAACAGGACAGAGGCTATGGACACAGGAGAGAGAAGGAGCTTGCAAGGCAGGGACTTTTGAGCAGAGTTGCATTCAGAGTGAGGAGAGACTCCCACCGATTAGACAAGGAGCAAAAGAAGCTTCTATAAGAAACTAAGTAAATGAGGATAAGAAGAAATAGTTCTTTAGTATCATGAAGGATTATATGTCTTCCTCACAGTATTTTGAGGCACACAATCTAAAAGAATTTACTTTCTTTTCAAGTCTACCAATATTTCTGAAATGTGTGTGTTTGACAAAAACATCCCTCTAAAACATGGCTTCAATATAGTTACACAAGCAGTTGTCATAATTTCCTGTGTTTTCCCTGATCTGTAAGTCCCCCTAACTAGCTATCACTGTTCATTAAATTTTCTCAAATGATTTCTCTACATGTGTTACCATGTCACTATCTAACATCTAAATGAAGTCTTTTTGGATATTGTCTTAAAATCTGGGTGTCATTATCAGGTAATTTGCAGTCAGCTCCTCACTAAACAGAGAAAGAAATTCAACATACACCCTGTGTACCTTCTTACGCATTCATGCTTGAGAACCTTTATCTGTGGACTGAAAAGCCAATAGGCACAGAATCAAAGGAAGCACTGATCTAACATGAAACAAAGCAATGGTCATCCACGTCGGGGGATGTCTCAGCACTTTCCAAAATGGCACCACTGCAAGTATGATCTGTTGGTGAAAACAACCGAAAGCAATAAACCCAGGAAGAAGTAAGCTTTGGGGTACTAGGGTTTGAATCTGGAATTTATGGAAGAAAGAAAAAGCATAATTAGTACTATCCAATATTAAAATGTGTGTTAGACTATGGATTTAGTTAGGATGCTGGGAGAACATATGCCACAGAACAAACCATTTACATCCTGGAAGAGGAAAAGAGGGAGAAGGGAAAGGAAGGAAAAGGGAGACAGAGAGAACACGAGGGCTGGTAAAGGGATAGGCTATGGGTTGAAGTTACTGCCTGCAATCCAAGCTGGCTCAGCCACATTTTATGCATCACCTTACTAATTATATAAATAAAATTAATTTCAGGTGATTGCTATGAAGAATAAATATAGTAATATTTGTAAAAACTTTAATACAATAATTCCACATAGAAAACAATAAAAAACAACAAATTTTTAACAACACTAACATATCATTAACTATACAGTATACTACATAGTGATCTATCAGCTTTGTGTTCCTTACCATCAAATCTTCAAACAGAAAGCCTATCATGTAAGTACCATTTTTTTTCTTTAAGAGACAGTGAATAGCCAGGTATGGGGGTGCATGCCTATAATCCTAACACTTGGGAGGTTAAAACTGGAAGGTCATTGCAAGTTCAAGGCCACTCTGGGCTATTGTGTGAGTTCAAGGCCAGCCTGAACTGTAAAGCAAGGCCTTGCCTCAAAAAAAAAAAAAAAAAAAAAAAAGCATATGCTAAAATAGGAAGTGATTTCAAATTTTCAAATATAAACATATGCACACATATGCATTTTATCTGTGTATGTGTTCCTATGTTTGTGTGTGATTAGGTCTTAAAACAAATCACCCAGGAATAACTCACCTATTTTTATCTATGACAGCCCCATAAACTACTAGTATAGGATGCTGAATAAAATGTAGATTTGAAGCAGTAAAGTGCAAGACAAACAAAATGAAAAACCTAACCAAAGTTTTAAAGTTTCTCTTGAGACTCACAAATCATTGTAGCTCCTTATGCATCTCAATGCAAACCAAGTAGACCTCATTATACACGCACTAAACCTCATTTTGAAATCAGAGTGAAATCAGATTTGAACCACTGATCTCCAAAATTCCTTTTGTTAAAACAAAGAGTGAAAAGAAGCAAAAGCAACTTCCCCCACCCCCATGCGCAAGCAGCCATCAGACTGACCTAGAGGGAGGGACCCAGGAAGTAGCAGCACCCTCTCTCCTGTGCACCCAGCAGCAACTGGGGACCGGCAGGGAGAGATTATCCCATCCCCTTCCCCCAACCCTAGCAACCCGCTAATTTGGAAGAACGCAGACTGAGATGATAGCAATTGAAATAAAGAAACAGCTTAAGGCTTGCATTGTTTGATTGACTTTGCAGACCTAACGCCTGTAGTCTGAGCATCTATTTAGAGGGTAACAATATGCAATACAGTAATTATTGTGGATTTCCTATGGTCTTGTTTTGCCAATATTGTTCTCAGTGTTTTGTTTTGTTCTATTGTTTTGTTTTATTCCTTTTAAAATAAATAAATAAAAATTTTTAAAAAAAGAGTGGATTCACTACATTTCAAAGAGAAGAATAAAATATTTGGGGCATATCTACACTAAAAATATTAACTATATATCTGTAACTCTAATATAAGTGGGCATTTTGCATTTTGTTTGCCAACCTTGGAGTCAGAATGTATGTAATTTGAACTTTCAAGATCGGTATATATGTATTTATGAATTCTATCAAGTATTGGAAGCTACAAAAGTCCAGAAGTCTGTCCTTAAAAGATTTACATACATCTACTCTAGGTTAGATGCCTGATGCCAAAAGAGAAAAGATTCATATGATATGCCTTTTAATAAAGGACACCTACTCTATATATTTAAAGTGCAAATCATTGATTACAACTAATATTAGTATGATAAATAAACTTTGCACATGTTTATGCATCTTCAAAAGAAGAGCTCAATACACCAGACTAAAAGATAGATTTTAAAACTCCTTTTCATAAAGCTGTCCCAACTAAATGTAAGTATCTCCAACCATTAAGTCAAATCTCTTTTATTCTGTGACAGACAGCTTATCACCTTGAGATCGTCGAAATAAAACTTCACATATATAAAAATATCTCTGTAAAACAGCGCTGTAGATTGCACAACAATAAAAATCACAGAGAAAGAAAACAAGCGTACCATCAGAAAGAAAAAAGGAGAGAAAAGGAGGACAGCAGGAAGGAAATGCTCGATTTGGTCAGTAACACAACCGACTTGAGTGCTGTGTTTTCTGCTGAAGCGGAAATAAGAACTCGGCAGGCGTTCAACCTGCAGGTCCCCACAGTTTTCTGAGTTTGTGATGCAGGGCAAGTTGTGCAGGTCCATTTTGCACAAGTGAAGATCCATCATTTAGCCAAAGCAACTCCAAGCCGAATTCCCAGTACTGTGTATCTGCCCCTCATAAGAACTATCTAAGCTTTTTCAAAGCACAAGGAGTGCCGTCGGGCCTGCGTGTAAGGCCGCTGCTCATGGAAAGGAGGTGTCCAGCTGCTCAGCACAGAGTGCTCGCGTGGCAGCAGAAAGTCATCTCATCTCCACTGTGTACAATAATCTGCTTAACGTTCGGCTGGCAAAGCACCACACAGTTTTAATGTTGACCAAAAAAGGAAAGAACTGTGTCTTCACAGCTCCATTAGCTTTGCGCTCTCACCCTTCCTGACGACATTCGTAATACCCACTTTGTTCTGCAATTGTTTCCAGGGTTATTTTTTTCCCTTTTTTGAGTCTTAGAAGAACACATCTGGAAACAAAAGGAAATATGAATCACGAGCAGTATCGTGCAGTGATCAGTATTGCAATATCATTATCCAAATATAGATTATAATTTATTGGAAAGACTTGCATTCAGCGAAGTATATCCAAGCAACCATTGTGGGGAAAAAAGAGGTAACTGTAATAAAAGAAGCATTTAACTTAGGCTTTTTCTCACTTTCTTACAATTAGCATCTCACAATGTCATGGACTTTAACACTGCTTTTCAGAATGTTCTCCTTGTCTGTAACCCTCCCTTTTCTTTGTCAGCTTGCGTTTGGGAATAGTTCACTGCACTCCAAATTATCATATTAGGAGTTAGCACCCGCGTACATTATTCACTAAAGAATATGATGTTGTTGGGAGTGTGCCTGATACATGAATGTTGCTGTAATCGCACTGTCTAAACCAAACCTGCATATAAATCCAAAAACCCACCAAATCAATGGAGTGAAGTCTGTCTACCAGCTCCAGAGAGCAGACACCAACACAGTACTTCCACACTATCCCAAAGGTTCTCTTACTCTGATGCCTTCTTGTATGATCTCTACCCAGAAATATTACTTATATCTTTTCAGATTGTATGCTTATATTATTTTTAACTGACAAACATAACTGCATTACGTTTAGTGAGCCCAATGTGACGCTTTGATACATGTATACAGTGCAGAATGATTCAATACAGCAAATTAACATATCTGTCTCCTCCCTTGATGTTTTTTGTGGTGATACATCTGAAATTTACTATTAGTTATTTTGAAGGGTAAAATACATTCTTGTTGACTATAGCAACTCTGTTGTGCAAAAATTATTGCTTGTGTTCCCCAAGGTTTCTGCCAGATGAAAAGAAATATTCTCCATGGCTGACCAACATCTAAGAAGGCAGAGTGAACCAGAGCTGCCACTGACAGAAGGGTGGCGAGCAATCATCTCATTCTGTGCAAGAAGGAGTTAGTCTGGGTGAGGAGTGAGCCTCAGGATACAAAGCTGCAGAGGGGAGGTGCTCTGACTGCCTCTTGTGTAGTATGGAGAATCACTTCAGTTTCCCACCCGTCAAGTCTTTCTCTTTGAGTTCAAGCAAAACTATCATGAGATTCCTGTGAAACAGGAGGGGCTTTCAGTTAAAGACCTCAGACTCAGCACGTAACTTATTAATTGTCTCTAGTGCAAAAATCCACAAGGCTCAGTGGTCTAAGTGCCTGCCTGGCAAGCGTGAGGTCGTGAGTTCGATCCCCGGTACCAAAAAAAAAAAGAGAGAGAGAGAGAATGGGAGAGGAGTGGGCAAGAACAAAGTTTTGAGAACTGGAAAGCAGAGGAATGGGTGCAATCTGACTCAGCAAACACCTGGAAAAGTTGAAAATGAAGCAGCAGGAAGGAAGCACAGTGCCAGGCGTGGTGGCGAACACCTGTATTCTGAGCACTCAGGAGGTTGAGGCAGGAAGACTGAGACAATGTGTATCTATTTTCCCATTTGACAATGCAGATACATTTCAGATGTCATGTGTATAACATATAGCTATTTAGTGAGATAGAAGAAATGCTTTTCAGGAAAAGGTTTAATCATTATATCTCTTTAGGCAAAAAATAAATACCCACTGCCTGTGGCATTTTTTAGCTTTCTCCTTTTAAATTTGACCAAAAACACTAATGACAGTTAAGTGAAAATGAGTCTCATGTAGGCCCATAATTGTGGTACCAGCTCTCCTAGAGACTAAAGCAGGAGTGTCACATGTTCAAGCCCAGGCTGGTAACTTAGTGACTTGCTTTAAGAATTAGGTCTGAGTATTGCAGCACAGGCCTGTTATTTCAGCACTTGGAAGGCTGAGGCAGGAGGATCACCCTGAATTTCAGACCAGCCTGGATTGCATAGTGCATTTAAGGACAGCCCAAACTGCATAGTGGCACTTTGTCTTTTAAAAAATGAAGAAGAAGAAATACAAGCATAAAAGTTATGTGCATGTAGCTCAATGCAAAAAGTTCTGAGTTCAATCTCCAGTGTCAAGAAAAGAAGTGACTTAATCACAATGCATACATATAGTAAAACATCACATTGCCTCATAAATATATATATAATTTATATCAATTAAAAATGTAATGAAACTTTTAAAAATAAATGCAAAACATTACATTAACCGTTTTGAAATCAACTGTGTTTTTTTACAGCAAACTTTTTAATTGAAGTAAATCATTACAAATGCCAAATGAAAACTATTTTCACAAAGGAAGCCACCCAACATCTAAATCAAGAAATAGGTCATCACTAGTACAGCTTGGGCCTACATGTGAACTTTTAGCTGTGTATAGATTGAATCATGCAGCATACTTTTGTCTGTCTTTTTCTTTTGCTCAACAAGACTGTGAGATTAATGAATGTTATCTGCTGGAATTATAATTTATTGTGATATGTCACACTTTCATTAACATTTATTTAAAATAGTTTATAATTTCCATCATTTCTCTTTTTTGTTTTATGCTTTACTTGTATATTGCTTAAATTTCAAAAGGGATATTCTTATTTACTTTTAATATTGACATCTAGGTTATTTCCACTGAAGTAAAATTACATATTCCCAATTATAACAATCTTTTGAAGTTTGTTAAAGTTTACTTTATGACTCACCATCTGGTCAATGCTTGTAAATGTTATATTTTTACTTGAAAAGAATTTTTAGTCTACTCTTATTAGACACAAGTTTCTACATAATCAAAGAGGTCAGTCTTGTTCATTGACTTCTAAGATCTATAATTTTTTTTGCTTGTTTTGTGAGTATTTAGAGAATTATTTTAGAATCTCAATATGACTGTGAATTTTTATATTTCTCCATTTCATTCCATAAATATGTGTGCCAAGACATTGATTGCATAAAGATTTAGGATATTATAGCCTCTGGTTATTCACTGTTTCACTAGTACATGTACTTCTTCACCTCTACAAATGCATTTGTTGTTTCCTTACAGCCACACTTTTGTGTGTTGGGGGTTTTGTTTTGTGTTACTCTATTTGTGGTACTAAGGGTTTGCTCTCAGCTACATCTACAGTACTGCTCACCCCCTTTCTTTGAACAGGCTTTGGCTAGGTTGCCACGGTTGGACTTCAAACTGGGGTCCTCCTGCCTCAACCTCCTACAGAGCTGAAATTACAGGCACATGTGTCTATTTCCTTTGCCTTATTTTACTTTTATATCTTTGTATTTTTTTAATTTACTACTATAAGAATCTTATAATTTTTATTTTTTTCTCAACTGGGGTGATAATCTTAGTCTTTTACTTGGAACATCAAATCCATTTACAAGCAATATGATTTCCACCTGGCTCTGTTTATGTCTACCATCTTATTTGTTCCCCTTTGATATGACTGTTTTTTACACCACTTTCTCTTTGTTCTGAACCTTTTTAGATTAACCAAACACTTTAATATAACCACATGTTTAATATAAACATAACCACATTATGTTAGTCATACACTTTTTTTTACATTGAGGAGGTAATTACACTGCAAAGTACATAACATTTAACAATTTCATGTTATTGAAAGTTTTTACCTTTATTCTGACAATGGTATTATCTTATAATATTTAAATTTGCTGTAATCCCAACACTTGGAAGAATGAGGCAGGAGAAACACAAACTCCAGCTCAATGTGGCAATGCAATAAGATTCTGTATCAAAACATTAAAAAATTCACAAGGAGGAACTGGGGGTATAGCTCAGTGAGAAAGGCCCGGGTTTAATCCCCAGGATCATGATAACATCAACTCTCCTGTATTTTGTGCTATTCTTTACATCCATTCTAACTGTATATATTTTAAATCCTGGAGACACTGTTATTTTATACAATCAATAACATTTAGGCATTCTTTCTTATGTTCTTCAAACCTTTCATGTTCGTATTTTTGTCTTAGTTCATTTTTTCAGCATAATGAGCTGCTGTTAATTTTTTTTTTTCAGACAGGCTCTCACTATGTAGTGCAGGTCTTGAACTTGCTTGTGTAGCTCAGGTTGGTCTTGAACTCACGGCAATCCTTCTGCCTCAGCCTCAGAGTTCTGGAATTGTAAGCATATACCACCACACCTGGTACTATTTGTTTTAAAGTATCAGTGTTTATGCATTTCTTTCAAGTATTTAAGGATAGCTGAGATAGAATTTTATAGTAAAGGTCATTTCTACTTTTGAAGTTGTCACACTGTTTCCTCTGCATCTGCTGGTGTTGTTGCTTCTTTGAAGGTCTGGTCTCATTTATCTCAACTCTTTTTCTTCTTCTTTTTGGTTTTCAGCAGTTTTTTTAGAGCATGCTTAGTTACTTTTTTAAATTTTATTTGGAGTTCTGGAATACATGGATTGATATTTTTCATCAATTTTTGGTTAAAAAAATGTTTTCCAATATCTTTTTTACCCAGTTTTTTACTCTTCTCTTACTTTTTAAAATGTTTTTATTTTTATTTTAAGCAGAATAAAATCAAGCAAAATAAAACAGAATAAAGCCAATGAAAACAAAACAGCATAAGCAATACAAGAATTCAAAACAATACAAAATCAATCATGGTTACCATAATGCTTCTCGTTGTCCCCAAAATAGCTGCAGATACCTTCAGACATAATAAAAATCAAACATAACAGAACAGAATAGAACCAATAAAAACAAAACAATGAATGCGATACAGGACTTCAAAACAAGATAATTGTAAATTTAAAAGGGCCACCATAAAATATCTTATCTCTGCAATAGCTGCTCATCCCATCAGACACAACAGAATCAAACAAAACAAAGCAGAATAAGATACAACCCAATGAAAAAGCAAAAATGATACAGGATCTCAAAACAAGATAACAGGGAGTTAACAATGGCTAATACCTTCAGATGGAGATTCCTCCATAGATGCTACATTGCATGTTGTTATCCTCTGAATAGTTGGTCAGACTACTGGATTTAGACCTGCAAAATCAGTGAAACACAAAACAATGCAAGCATTAAATTGTATTTTACCTAAATATCTATCATTGCAGCCTGGTTTCTCCAGATCAGCCAGTTACTTACAGAGAGAGCATGGAATAATTTGGCTCTTCTTGTTTCCCAGCCTGCACAGAGGAAGGGGCTGGCATCTGGCTCTTCCCCAGTGGCTCAGGCATGGCACTGATTCACAGGGAGGGCTAGATTCTTGGTGACTTCTTGTTCTGTTCCTCCAAATTCCACAAATGGCACTGACTCATGGGAAAAGGCTGGGGTCTGGCTTTCCATTGCTGATTACAATACTTGACACAGACAACGTAAAGGACAACTTCACTTTGGCCCACATTTTAGGAAGATTCAATCTGTGGTCAGCTGGTTCCGAGGCAGATGCATCACAGTGGAAGAGCATGACAAAGAAAAGTTGCTTGGTTCATGGTGGCAGTGAAGGAGAGCAGGGGAAAAGCCCCAGAAATGAAAGGATGCAGAATCAGACCCTGATGTCACACCTCCATGACCTGCCCAGATTTACCCAAGAATGAACTTTACCAGTCCCTCAGTGAATTCCAAATCCAATCAAGTTGTCACCTACCACCACATCCCAGCCCTTGTTAAACTCCAATTAAAAACAATAACATGTTCATTATTTCACTTAACAGAATATAACTGTCCTTCATGCAAGCAGAAATGAAATCATTTCTTCACCAAACACTCCAGAACTCCAGCATTTTCAAAAGTCCAAGTCAAAAGTCTCCTCTGAGACTCAAGACAAACTTTTAGCTCTTAACTTTCGGAAAAGTGAAAAACAAATTATGTAATCTCAAAGTACAATGGCATGGGGCAAATACTCTTATTCCAAAAGAGAAGGAGAATAGAAAGCGGTAAATCCAAAGCAAGACCAAATCCAGCAGTCTTATTCCACGTCCAGCATCTGGGACATGCAGCGGTAAAAGTGTGAGCTCCAGACAGCCTGGACAGCCCCACCCTTACGGCCCTGCTGATTGTAAGCCTCTCTCGTGGGTTGACTGTTCTCCAACTCTACAGCTTTCTGAAGCACACAGGGTATGCTCCTGACACCTCTGGCTTCCTGGGGTCTCCACTGTACCTTCAGCTTCGTAGCTGCAACTTCACACACTGCCTTCACAAGGACTTCTTGCTTGGACTCCCAGGCTTTCCTTTGAAATCCAAATAGAAACCTTCCTGACTCCATTCCTAGCACTGAAATTTGTATTAGGGCTCTTTGGAAGAACAGAATCAGTAGAAAATATGTATGATTATGCAAGGGGATTTATTAGATAGACTTACAGATTCAGAGTCAGGGATGTAGAAAATGGTTGTCTACCTGCTGGTGAGCCGGAAGATCCAATAACAGCTCAGCCCCTCCCCCAAAAAATACAAGCTCCAGAACAAGAAGGCTCAAGGATGCAGCACCAGGCCAAGGTCAAAGACCTAGAAGCTCACCGTAGAGTTGCTAGTAAGAGTCTAAGCTGGAAGGTGGAATAAATGGGAAACTGATATCCAAAGGCAACAATAGCAGAAGACCTGCCCATTCAGTCAGACTGGAGCTCTTTTCTAAAAAATGCCAATTTCTTTCTTCTTTCCCTTTTATTCTATCCATGCGGTAAACCTATTTGTGATGCCACCCTCAGCAAAGTGGTCTTCTCCTCCCTGAGTTTACAGCCTACATGCCAATCATCTCTGGAAGTACCCACAGGCATACCCAGAGCTCTGCTTTACTGATCTACAGTAAATACAGTCAGGGTGACTTATCATAATTAATGTGTGCACTCCCAGTTTTAGTTCAGAATATTCAAGTTTTCATTGAATAAACTGATGGGGGACTGATTTTAGCTTTGGAAAGCTCCATCTAACTTTGTTCTTAGCACATATTTCTCCAGGGCTTTTATCCGAGCACACTGTATATTTGCTGTGACCCCTTCTTCCTGGGAATCCAGAAGCTCTAATCATTGTCTCTTTAGTCCTGGGAAACTAAGAAAAACTCTACTTCTCTTTTCAGGGTTCTTTGTTGGTGTTTTTAGCCTCTCTCACTGCATAGATTTAGTGTTTGGAAAATTACTTCAGGGTGAAGCATCCCTGTGTTCCTTTAATCTACAGTTTTGTGACTCTTTTCTCTTGCATTCATCAAAAGCACTGCTGTTCTTTCTGACATCAATTTTCTGTTTGCTATATAACCAGTGTATTCATCTTCCTGCCTAACATAAGAATTATCATACACACCCTAGGACAAAGCAGCTGCAGAGCAGCAGGCCACTGCTCCATGATTTCCCCTTCTTTAGAATATTAACTCTTTTAGTTTTTATTGCTTGAGCAGCTCTCTGATGGCCTTATAGGATGTTTTATATTTTACTTATTCATTCTAGTAGTTGCTCTGTATTTTGCCAATTATTCTCATTATAAGTGTGCCATAGACACTCCCTCTTACCTAGATACTTTTAATTTTATTTCTGTGGTTATTCAATGACAGGTTTTGGTCCATGAAGTCCATGAGAAAATAACTTGTCTCAGAAAACAAAATCATACTTTTAGTAACTTCTACACATAAGGTGCTCAAAGCTATTATCCACTCTTGGCATGTTTTCTCAGTAACAGATTATGTTTATAAGTGAGACTGTACCAGAGCACCGAAACACCTGAGACTATCAACTTAACAAGACTTTATTTTATGTAAGAATCTTTGTCTTTTAAAATGTGGCTAATGATTTCAACTTTAGAGATGCAGTATGTATTCAAGAATCTAGTCAATGAGACCATATTTCCCAATGAAAACATGCCAATCAAAAGATATAAGAAAAACAATGATAAATTTATTATATTAAAGATAGAATCAAGACAAAGTGAGCATACTGCTAATAATTCTTATTCTGAATCAGCAGTATGAACACATTTCCCTCAGAATAGTCAAAGGAGAACCATCTAGATGTTTCTGGGTTAATACGTTACTAATACATGCTTTCATTCCTATAAAGAAAAAGGTAAAATCTTAGGATACCCTTGAGTCCCATGAATTATTGAAAATATATCATACCTCATTCCAAAAAAGATTCTGAATGAGGTATGCAAACAGAAACTAAAAATTGCCTTTTGTATAAAACAATAGGAGCTATTAGAGCATTGAAAACTAAAACTGATAATTTCATGAAGATAGGGATAAAGTAGTGTTTACACATGTCAACATAATTAAACCATACAACATATTTATCATCATGCTTCATTCAGACAAATAAAACACAGATAAAACTCATTTTCACTTTACTTTTTTAAGCTAATTGATGAAATCATCAAGCAAACAAAAGATAGTTCATTTCATAAAGTTTGAAAAAGAGAAGTCTAAATATAGGTGGCATTTATAAGTACTTCCTATTTTATGATTTTATGACCAAGACTGACTCTTAAGCACAGGGGGAATTTACCCATAAGAGTGATTATAAAAAGGTCTCTTATTTTATGTATATTTCTTCTACATAAATTCCTTTTTCCCAGACCTGGTGCAACTTGGATAGTCTACTAGATTAGTGTTTCAAAACATTTTCTATAAGCATCTAATAGCAAATATTTTGGACTGTGGGGAACATTTGGTCTTGTAGAAATACTCAACTCTACCATTGTATCAAAAGCAGCCATGCAAAGGAATAGGTACAGCTACCTTCCAATAAAACATTACCTATAAAAGTTGCCACATTGTGGATTTATCCCACAGACATAATCTGCCAACCCTTGCTTTAGCAGAAGACAGCCTTTCACAAAACTTTCCATGGTACACCCACCAGAGATGCCCCAAGACATACTTTAAAATGTCTTTGATATCTTGTGTCTCATCTTTAAAAGTTATAATTGTGCACTTTGCTTTATAAGAGTACAATTAAATCATCAAATACAAATATTTCTAATTACACAGAAGATGAAAATGCTGCCTAGTTATGTACTAAAAGATTCGACTTTGCCCAAAATGAGATGTGGCCCTTCTTCACCTTGGAGGTGGGCTACATGTCACATCAGTGTGTCTTTGCTTGGGTTGAAAACTGTCCTCCTCAAAGGAATCAGCCATGTGATTTAGTGGGAGAGCTCTGGGTCACTGTTATCAGTCAGCTTGGATTCTGAGTTAAATTATGTGGGCAATTAATCAACTAACCATATCTACATAATAAAGCCTCAAAAGAAACTCTAAATGACACAACCCAGAAGAACTTCTCCTGTTTGCAGCACTTCATGCCTTATACCACTCATCAGGGCCAGAGGGTAGCTCATCAGAACTCCCTGGTTAAGGACAAAAGCTTCACAGCTGACTTCTTCTCTGTAGGTTGATTTTAATATAAACACTCCCTCTAATAAACAATATCTATGCACATAACTTTCAGGGAGTTCTGTGAGGCCTTCAGGTAAATCATTAAAATGGTGAGTGATTTAGGGGGCCCTCAAAACACTGCAGTTATATGTCAGCTGTTGGGTGAAAGGATGGGCCCTCAAACTTTGCAGGTTAGCAAACTCCAGGTGCTACTGTATTTATTCTGTACTTTATTCTACCTCCTAGTGACTCTCTATATTTATTTTTTATAATCTCTATATATTTAGCAATTTAAAAAACCTAGCTAAGAAGTAGAGAATTAAGGAAATTAATATCCCCAACAAGTGCATATCTGTGGTTTAGAAGGATAATAGCCATTCCCATTTTAGCACTCCTATTTACTAATCTTAACACAAATAGTGGTATCAAAGATGTAGGATGTTTCCTGACTCTATTTTGTCAATTTCAGACAAGCCCAGGGCAACAGGTAATAAGTACCTGCTCATTTTCTCATAGTCAGTTCAGATATCTTAATAATGTGGTTAAACATTCCAATAAAAGCCTATATCTTGATGAAACTATTAAAAATATTAACATTATCATGCATCCATGCAGAACTCTAGCCAAGCTTTGTAACAGCCTCAGTGTACTCTGATTCTTCAGATCCATGGAACACACTGAATTCAGTTTGGAGCATCGTGTTTCAAAGGGGTTATAATGTGTGAGCTGCACACTGAAGAAAGTTGTGTGCAGAGTGAATAAATGATAAACATGTATCTAAAAATAATTGAAAAAAATTGAGATGATAAAAAGAAATGTGTATGAATAAAATCTGTTAGTAAATGAAGTATATTTTTGTGGAAAAAGAAATTTATTTTGTTTTTCTATTCAAAATGCAGGAAAAAGTGTGAATAATTGAAAAATGAAAGAAATAATCACCTTGGTTCAATTTTTAAAAGATTTTTAGGCATCATTTTCAGCCATTCCTGCAATGGAATGAATTATTTTATAAATCCAGTCTCTTTTTGTCATTGAAGGTATTCAAGCAGAGTCTGAATTAGCATCCATTCCACGACTCGTTTGCTTAATAAATATTCATAAAGATTCACTAAGTTCAAGGCATTGCGCTCAGACTATGGGAGAAGCAAAGACAGATCACACTGAATCCTTCCCAGAGAGTGGAGCTAAGAATTGAACTAAGTGCAGTAAGTCCCCAGTTTATGAACATTCAAATTGTGTGCGCTCCCAGCTACAAATGAACTTCGCATTACGAACATTGGTAAATTCGAACAAACCACAGAAGTAGCGCACGTGTCTGCTTGGCACTGTGGCAGTTGTGCTGCTGTGTGCTTACTGTGCGGGGCCATAGCGTCTAGCAGCATCGTGCTCACTCAGAGCCCAGTATGTCCAAACGCAAGAGGAAAAGCAGTGGGGATGCGGAGGGGATGCTAGGAAATGCAAAGCAGGACACATCGAACATTTGTGTCAAAGGTGTAAAAAAAAAAAAAAAAAAAACTTACTTTGTCAGACTTACAAATGCATCTGACTCACAAACTCCCTTTGCAAGTCAGGAATTGTAATGCAAGACAGAAAAGGAAATGTGTCCTGGGAGACGCCCAGGCCAAGTGTACAGGAATGCAGAAGAGCAAAGCTTGACTTCCAGGTCACAGATGTTCTACCCTGCAGTCCACTCTCCACAGCAGCAGAAAGCCTGTGCGTGTCATACCCCTCAGCAAAACTCCTCAACAGTCTTCCATGGTGCACAGAGTAAATGAAGAATTTTTATATTGGTATCTAAGGCCAGACGTAGCCTATCTTGTGTCTTCATCTCCCATTAGCAGCCACACTAGTCCTTCTGTTTCTGTCAGTTCATCTGGCGAATGGTCCACTCCAGATCTAGGTGTGGTTGGTGATTCTTGTTCTCCATTTTCAGCTCCCATGCTATTTCCTTTGTGAGACCATTCTCAACTACCCATCTAACTCAGCTGACAGCAGTTTCTTTTGCTTTTACCATTCTATTCTCTGCTGACTGACACCAAGACCTGAAATTATGTTTTTCTCTTGTTCATTTATTCATAAATACTCTATCACTTGTCTTTCCCAACTGGTATGTAACAAGAGTAATGATTTGCCTATCTTGTTTGCTATTGTTTCTCCAGTATCTGGAGTATTGAGACTGAACAAATGAAGAAATTTTGCACGGGCTCAGAACTTAGACAAGAATTGTTCACTGCTTTTATGTCATATTTTATGCTATTGATTCTCAAGAATTCCTCTCAGCGAGGCCACCATTTTATGACTCCTGGGATTCTGGTCACTGATTATGTGCTACTCTACAAATACTCTCTTCAAGCATCAGACCCAAAGAAAGATGTATCCTTAGATAATTCTTTTCTCTTTCTGAGTCATGATTACCTTTCCTTTTTATAAATGGCTAAAATTTCTACCAATTATCATATTTTAACATGTTATTTTGATATTGTTTTGTGACTGCATCTTGTGTAATACACATAAGTATCTGCGGCAGTGTCAGCCAGTTAACATGTGATGCAAGTCACATGAGTAATTTTCCAGTGGTCACGTGAAAGAGTACATAAAAAGAAGATGAAGTCAATTTTAATTTAGCTTAATCAGCATTAGTTTAAAGAGGTTCATTTGACACATGTTTGTGGGGGCTGAAAGTCCAAGATCAAGCAGTCCTATCTAGTGGATCTCTGCTGAGGGTCCTTGCCTATGTCACAGCACGATGGAGAAGTGAGACAAAAAGTGGCTGCATGCTGCAAAGGGCAAGCACATGGTATAGTCAGGGGTTGTGCAGAGAACAATTAGAATCAGGACATGGAGTTTACCATATTATTTTTATGATAAGCACCCAGAGCTAACACAAGAAAATGCAGGAAATCTATCCACAACACCAAAGACATAGAATATTTGGTCAAGGACCTGAATCCCACAGCAATGTCCCACATGAGTCCAGATAAAGACCCAGAGCTCACAATAATGCCTCCCACAAGTCCAACCGGAAGTCCAGAGCCCACAAGAAGGACTCACGCCAGTCTCTGTTACGGATCCATGCTGGGAAGGCCCAAAGGTCAGCGGTGGAAACTAGGAAGTCTACGCCAGGAGGGTGAAGGAGCTGTGCTGGTAGGCTGAGAGTTCTATGCTGGAGCCAAGAAGTCACATGCGCAAGACCAGGGCTGTCCTGAAAAGCACCACGGCCATCCTCAGTGACATGGAGGCCCCGAGCTCCTCCGATGACAAGCACAGTTGAGCACATGCCAGGAAGCCAGTGGGATGAGTCCATCCTGGAGACCAAGCGGTACACGTTTTTCCCTCCAGAGCCAGGAAGCAATGCTTGATGTGAGGACCAGAGCTTCTCCAGGAGAACTAACATCTCAAACAGCAACACGTAGGAAAACCCACAATGCCTCAATGCCTCAATGCAATAACACCTCAACATACTTTCTTCTCCTTTTCCATGTCTCCATTTATGCTGGCAACCTTCCTCAGGTGAAACATCTACACTCAGTAGCATGGTGATTCAATTCCACTGGCATTAAGTTGACCACCAGTTTTTAATCCATAACACATGGAGTGGCTTCATTTTTTAAGAACCTACCTATATGAGACTTAACTGGGACCCTGTGAGAAGTGCATCACTGTCTTCCAAGGATAATTCTCCCAATGACCTAATTACTTCCCACTAGCCCTGCCTTTTAAAGATGCTACTGTCTCTAAACATTGCCACACTGAGAACCAAGCTCCCTGCATGTGAACCTTTGTAAAAGATGTCCAAACCATATTTAAGCCACAGCAATGTCTAAGACATTACCATTTCAACAGAACCTGAGTCACCAAGATAGAAAGATCAGGTTTTTTTTAGAAAAAGCTTGAGATAAATAAAATATAAAATATAAGATCATAAAAAGATAAAAACTTAACCAAT
The DNA here is from genome assembly GCA_004027295.1 of Dolichotis patagonum. Classification (NCBI taxonomy): domain Eukaryota; kingdom Metazoa; phylum Chordata; class Mammalia; order Rodentia; family Caviidae; genus Dolichotis; species Dolichotis patagonum. The sequence goes on from PVJX010007693.1 coordinate 62,697, forward strand.
GGAAATAGATTATTTGTACCACTATAAAACAGTTTGCAATTATTTATCAGCTAACCACTTTCTGATATTGTACCAATTCCTCTTTCCACAACAAATCATGTGTATCACCTCATTTTAGAGATGAGGAAGTTAGGACTAAGAAATTGCCAACAAGCCACACGTCAGAAGTGTAATAGCAAAGCTGGAAAGATTAGAATTTACAATATGATTTCTTGTTTTATTTAAAGTAGGTGCATGTTTTCTTAAATGGTGATGCCATGTTTTGAAAGTGTATGTCCTTCCAAAATTTATATATTGAAAATTAAATGCTAATGGGATAATATTAAAGATAAAAGGTGGGGTGTTAATGTTGTGATTAAATCTCAAGATCAGAGTCCAAGTGAATGGAATTAGTGATCTTGTAAGATCTTATGAAATGGAAAGAAAGTGCTCAAAAACAAAGAACAGCTGGGATATCAGAAAGGAAAAGGTTTTATATATATATATATATATATATATATATATATATATATATATACACATGTATGTATAGGTATATACGTATATATAAGATATATACATATACAAAATAGATAACTATACTACTAATCTCCTAGTTTATCAAAAGGAACAGTTTGTATTTTCATTGTTTGACTGATCTTTTATTCATGACTAAATCTTGTAATCTGAACAACTACTTTGAAGATAACAATAGGCACTATATTAACTAGTGTTAATTTCTTTAAAAAAAGAAAAATATCTTACAGGACTGAAGTTCAGGAACTAAGTAGGACCTTTTTGTCTTCCCATCCTTTCCTCCATGTGAAGAGATGGCATCCAAGATCCTACAGTGGAAGCAGACACCACATCCTCACCAAACACCAAACTTCCCACACTTTTATCTCAGACTTGTGGCCTCTAGAACTACAAGAAATAAATTTCTATGCGTTATAAATCATTCCAGTCTCAAGTACTTTGTTATAGCACCATCAACTGACTGAGACAATTGGTTAGATGCATAAGGAAGTAAAAATGAACATTTAAAAAGAAAAAATTCCATGCCCCTACCTATTTTCAGGGACTCCGTGGAGTCAACAGCATCCATAGCAAAAAGGTAATAAACGCCCTAAAAAGAGATATCTAAAGCTTCCTTGAGATATAAAGATATGTGGGAGAAAAATTCATACAAGATTATTAATGGAGGAAAGTGAAGGTGTGGAGAACTGTTAAGAAAGTCATAGCTTAGGGCTTCCCATGGGAACCTGAATCTGACTGTATGGCTATTTTTCTGCTTCTGCCAATATCGTGAGGACAGAATAAGCCTAGGCCACATGTGCCTCACACACTGAACTCATTCACAGGGAATTATTTTTCTATCTCAATTTAAAAAAAAAAAAATCAAGATGCACAGGCTACCGTCTGTAAGGAAGAGGGCAGAATGTTAACTATTCTTTGAGAAAAAAAGGTAAATAGGTAAAACTTACCTCTGCCACAAAATCCAGAATAAAAAACACTTTAACAAACAGCTGCAGTAATTGTCAAAGTAAAACTTGGTCACAAATTGTCACTTATATTTCACATAATGTTTTGTGAATTTCAAAAATAAAACAAAGCAAAAATGGAAGCTTCCTTCTTTTCCATGTTTTTCCATAGCATGACTTTCTTCCTTTGTGAACTTTTATTTTCTAGATATCCTTTGAGGATCTTCTACCACATCCTCCCTAACACATTTCATTAAGTTGGGTCTTAAATAAGTGATGAACATCAAATCACTGTTTTGATCTTTGATTCTATAAATGGCATGGATGGAGGCCTTAGAACACCATCAGAGATGATGTGCCTGGCTTTTAACACTCTAGACACCAAAAAATGACCTAAGGGAGACCCAGTATACTGGCTGGGGCTGCCTGCTCAGTCTCCTTCTCATGATCTACTGTGTTTACTATTCTGTCAAAGCACACAGGAAATGTTTTCTCAAATTTGTATCTTGTTTTACATTGCTTTATCTATCTTCCAAATAAGTAAATTCATTTGGAACAAGAAGAGATCTAAAATAATAAAAACAATTCTGGGAAACAAACACAACTCAGACGACATCACATTCCCAGAACTGAAATTATACTGCAAAACTACTGTGATAAAATCAGCATGGTATTGGGAGGAAAAAAGGCCTGAGGATCAGTGGGACAAAATAAAAGATACAGATACAATCCCAAATACACTCAACCACTTTATGTTGGACAAAGAAGTCAACATGTTCACTGGAAGAAAGATAGTCTCTGTCATTAATACCCCAAAAAGAACTGGCTTTCTACATACTGAAGACTAAAATTACAGCCATGTCTACCACCATGCATTAAACTAAAATCAAAATGAATCAAAGATCTAAATGTTAAAACAGAAATACTACATTTACTGGAGGAGAAAATAGGTAAAAATCTCAAAAACTATCTCAAAAACATAGATGTAGACAGAGACTTCATCAACAAAACTCAGACTGTAAGGGAACTATTACAAAGCATCAACAACTTGAATCTCACCTTATTAAAGTGCTTTTGCACAACAAAGGAAATCACCAACAGAGTGAAAAGACAATCCACAAAATGAGAAACGTTATAGTCAGTTGTACTTTGGACAAAGGACTTCTACCTTAAACATATATTGAAATAAAAAAAAAAAATCAAACTCCCCAAATTCAAAGACCCAGTGCAAAAATGGACATCTAAGAGGAATACGTATATCTCAGATGAAATACAGATGACAAATAAATACCTGAAAAATGTTCAACATCCTTGGTCATTTGATAAACGCAAATTAAAACAACACTGAGATATCATCTCACAATAGAAAGAGTGATTATCTTCAAAGAATCAATTGATAACATGCTGCAGGGGCTGTGGGGAAAAAGGAATCCTTCGCAACCTTTGGTGGCAGTGCAGGTTGGTGCAACCACTATGGCAGTCGGCATGGAGACTCCTCAAAGAACTAGGATTAGAGCTCCTAATTGACGCAGCTATTTCCCTTCTGGGTATCTACCCAGAAGAATTAAAAACATCATACTACTGTGATATATATGTACCCATGTTTATAGAAGCACAATTTGTAATAGTTAAATCTTGGAAACAACCCCAAATGGCCATCAACCAAGGAATGGAATACATATTTATATATATATATATATATATATATATATATATATATATACACATATATATATATACACACACACACACACATACATACATATACATATATATGCAACTTAAGATCATACTCATAAGTGAAATAAATCAGACTCCTGCAAAAGAAACTGAAAGAGTAAATAAGATCCAAAATATACAATAAGGGGTTGCCAGGGGTTTAGCTCAGCTGTGTAAGTGCCTGCTTGGCAAACGTGAGGTCGTGAGTTCAATATCCGGCAATATATATATATATATATATATATATATATATATATACATACACACAATAGACATTGTGAAAGGGGAAGAAACTGCTCAAAAGAAAAGACAAACTATGATGGAGGAAAGGGAAAAAATATATATATATTTACATACAAGATAGTTAAGATATACAACTGATTTCTTAGTTCATTGAAAAGGTTTGTACTAATACTGTTTGAACAAGATATCATGCCTTTGTCTTGTACTCTGAACTACAAAAGCAACAACACACAATGTATTTATTATTGTAACTTTCCTACTAACCTGTTTTGAAATTCTGTTTTATTGTTATTTTTATTTTTTTCTCTTTAAAATAAAAATTGCTTAATGTCAGGGATTGTGTTATAGCAATAGAAAATGAACTAAGACAACAACCTTAGTATTTCTCACATTGGCCTGATCACAGCATTTACTTTGACATCTTTGAAAGTTGTGTCTCATGAGTCTGGGATGAAATAAGGATCTATATTTTCAACAGAAATGCACTCAAAATATTTAGAAAATACTTCAGGCCAGGTTGTTTGGTGCAGTCCAGCTTCACTGTGCAAGAACCAATAATCTTCTAATTGAATTTTGTTTCCTGAAAGTGTTTCATTAAAAAAGAGTAAAAAGGCTCTTTGACTTTCACAAATATTCCAGTCTATGTGGTAATCAGATTTCTGAGTGAAAAATTCTTCTCTGTGAATTATTTTTAGCTTGCTTTATGAAAAAGGACACTGACGCCCCAGGTAATTGCCCCTGCGTACACAGAGAAAATGGATCCCAACAATGCAGCTACAGCGGGATAGAGGTGACGTCCCATATCATCACCCACAAGGCTCTACACAAAGGAGCCTACTGTCTTCTCCTTTTGGGTGCAAACAGCTTAAATTTCTGACACAAAACTTGAATGAAAATTAAAGAGTGCTCTACTGTAAGCACTCCTGCAGGTACCATGTCCAGAGATCTGAAGGAAACGAAGAGGAAGGTATGGGAGCTTTCCCTGGTGTCTCTTCTCTGCCCATGCCCCCTATTCATCCCCAGACACAGCAGGACACCGACTTCCGGCCTGCCATTTAGTTCTCTATGAGAAATTCCGTGAGCATTCTTCAGCCTCCTGTGCTTTCTAAGTTTCCTTCTTCTGTTGACAAACCCTGTTCTCTGGCGTTTTAGCTATTTGTCCTCCAGACGTATCGTTACTGGACAATGTTATTTTGTTCTTCTCTGACGCTGGCCTTACCCTATATTCTTTAACCAGGTAAAGTGACTTCTAACAAGGATTGTAAGCAGTAGATAAGCACCAAGTGTTATCGGGGGAGTACTACAATGCTCTGTGTTTGACATCATAAAATCTTATCTTTACTTTTCCACAATGGTACTGTTATCTCCATTTTCCACATGGGGAAACCGCCACAGAAAGATCAAGTAACCGACCTCCTTCATATTGATTCCGGGCTTGGATTGGTTCTTCCACTTCCACCTTCACAGTGCTCTCTGCTCAGCCCATGTGCCTGTCATTGTAATATTATTTCACTCAAGAATTATTTACTCCTTATTCCAGATTGCTAATAAAGACATTTAACAAAACCAGACCTCACGCTGACCCTATGGTCCACACGTTGCTTGGAGTCATTAGGATCAGTCCTACAGCCAGTTCTCAGTCTATGTGATGGAGCACACAGCAAAGCCAATGCTAATTAGATTGGCAAATAAGATTTATTGAGATACTGTATCAAATGGATTACAAAAATATAAATATATGTGTGTTAAGGTACATTCATTGTGCTCACTGCATTTTTAATTCTATTGAAAAAGCTATCAAGACTGTCTGGCACTATTTGTCTTTATAAATATACTCTTTTATAGCAGAGACTTTTAGCCCTTTTGATTCCATTAGCCTCTCACTGCTTCAATCTGAACAGTGGTTCTGCTATTTTTAAAAAGGAATAATTTCCCAATACAAATGCAAACACAGTTTCTTTATTCTGAGATTATTATCAAAAAACATTAACAATTATCTCTATTGAAGAAGAGTGAGCCAAAAAGAATTGTGGGCATCTTAATAAGTGCCTTGGGATCAGAATGAGATGTCTGATTTCCATTTTTACTCCCTAGAAGTAAACAGTTTGGTTTGCAGCCAGAATTATGGTACCTGAAAAGGGTCTCAGGCCTGCACTGGAAATCATGTCCTCCAAAAGGAGAGACTCCCGTTCTCATAGCCGATCTTTAGATTTGTTTTTGTATGGTTTCCACTCCATTATGTTTATTTTCTTGTCCTAGAATTCACTATGACAAGCTGGTTCATATGCACTTTGTCAGTACACTATAAAATCATACCTGTGAATTTTTATTTATCTGTTTAAGCAATGTTTTATACAACAGAACTCTTCTATCTTTTAGCAAAAACTTGAAATGTCACTAAAGGGAAGGAAATTCCATTTAAACTAAAGTCAAAGTGGTCTCCTAATGACTGTCCCAAAGCGTATTTTTATATGAATGGAAATTGGATTAACTAGGAATTAAATTAATGACCACCGCATTTCCTTAACCATAATTGCACATCCTTATGTCCAAGATATTCACAGCTGAGGACTTCACCACAGACTCACACACAAAAAAAACCAAAACCTATTTTTATACAGTTTCTGATCTGCATTTTTTTATAGGTACCAGGGATCAAACTCACAACCACACACTTGCAAAGCAGGCACTTATGCCGCTGAACTAAATCCCCAGCCTCTGATCTGTATTTTTAAAAGTCCCTTTCCAGGTGAGCCTTTTTTTTTCCTGTAGATCAGAGCCATTTCACTAGGAACATAATATACTATACATATGCTCCAAGTAACACAAGCTTTAAATTTGCAATGTCCAGTCACTATAAAGCCATTCTCGGAAAATGATATTTTACTGAAAATTTGAAATCTCTCTGTTAATTACGGCACCATTCATTTTTACAGTAATGACATGTTCAGTATTTTTATTTATTAATAAGTGCATACATATGTTCTTTTTAAAGGTCTGAAAAACCTGCTTGGGAGGAAAAAGAGCTGCATTTTTAGCGTTGGAAAAGCTGATCAGATTCCACAATGTTAACTTATGCAATATTGGGGGAGGATATATATATACATTCATACACACACACACACACACACATATATACACACACACACATACATCCATTATATGGGTCATTTTATTTTATTTTTTTTATTTTTTTATTTTTTTTTTATTTAAAAGAGAATAAAACAAAAGGGGGCAGTACAGAGCAGATCAGAAGAGGACAACATAGGCAACACAGTACTTTATATTAAGTCAACTGGACATCAACATTATCTAACGCCATATCTCTAACTCTGCTATAGTTGAGCATAGTTTCAATTACAATAATATCAAACATAACACAATAGTATAAAGCCATGCATTTAGTGAAAGAATTCCAGGGCTTTCTGAACCGAA